>LSSN01000070.1:6905-21749 GCA_001970855.1 Smittium culicis
CAGCAAAATAATAAGTGAATTAATTGAAGAAGTTTAAATACGCTTTTACTGTTTGTGTTAATAACTAAAGTTATATAAGTAAAAAAAATTTTACAAGTTTTTTGAGATAGTTGATTTTTCTGAACTGAAAAAAAGCATCATTGTGATTTTTCTAATCTTTTACATTGAAATTTTATAACTCGAATAGTATAAATACATCAATATATTTTTATTAACAAAAGTATTTTTAAATTTAAAATTATTTGAACCTTGACTAAAGCTAGAATTTTTTTTTATTCGATAATTAATTAAATTTATTTTGGATGATTTCAAAGTTAAAAATAATGTTTACGTCATATATTATACATAGATTTAAAAATTCACACATTTTATTAATTTTAGCGATAATTTTTTATAAAAAAACCTTATTCCTTTCACGGGCAGTAGACTATTTTTGACCTACAAAATATAGCCAACTGAATTCATTAAGAACAGCTTAATTCAGATTCCTATTATTGATTAATTGGAGAATATTAGCAAATAATAAATTAACTAATAAACCTTTAACGAATAAATAAATTCGGTTTATTTAAGAGTGTTAGACAGTAAAGGGTTTAAATGCACTTTTTTATATTTTGTATTTTTATTAATGATTTTTTTCACTTTTTAAATGATTGGTTATGTTATTGATTTGCTTATTGTATTGATATAATATTAAGTAGTAGTAAAATTCGAATTTTTTTTGATTTTATAAATAAAAATTGAAATTAAACACTACTAATTTATCTTTCTGTATAAAATTAGCTAAAAAGAATAAAATGACTGCAAATAATGTATATTTTTTTATGCTATAATTATATATATTGGATAATGTCAAATATGAAACAAATTCCAAATTTTTTATGGGTGAAAAAATCTCCGAGTCGAAATCTCTGCCCAGTAGTAGTAAAAATAATAATATAAATAAAATAACAAAAATAACAGGAAAATTGGCAAAATCGGGAAATTTGGTAAAAAATAAACATATTTTTTTACCTTATTAGGTTTTCCACTAATTATTAAAAGTTTTTAAAACAAATTGAATACTATTTATATAAACTTTTCCTTTTATTTTAAGAGTTTTAATTAGAATATTATCATTAAATAAAGCAATTAAAAGCACAGAGCCAACGACTAAAGTTTTTAATTAGTTTCAAATAGATTGATTAGGATTTTAAAGATTCTAAAATAACCTTATAAACGTTGAGAATAAGAATTCCTGTTTAAAAACAATCAAAAATAGTAACAAAAAATAGACCTACGATTTTAGATTTATATTTTCCCTAGAATCGCTGTTAAATAATATCGTATTATCGAGTGTTTCGGATAATTTATTATATTTTTGTGAAAATAACCGATTTAATTTCAATAGAGAGGTAATTATATACGCATTTTCTTTATAGCTCTAAAATATATATAAAGTTCAAATAGTATAAACTCGTTAGATTACATATTTTTTAAAACTATTGAAGATCATTATTTAATCATTTTTAATATATGAACTTTGTGTTTTTTATATTTCTTTTCAAATAATTATTGGAGTACTTACTAATTAAAAAAAATTTTTTTGTGCAAAGTCGAATAAAAAAAACTGTAGTACACCAATATTAAAACCACTAATAATAAATTAAAAATTATAACAAATTAATTTAAACTTATTAATTATACCTTTTTATTTTTAAAATATTCTAAAGCCTTAGACGTGTTAAAAAAAAATATTAAGAATAAAATTTAAAGTATATTGAAAAAATATTAATCTGTTTTCAAGCTCTATATGCAATTCTCATAAATTTAGATGTTTTGAATATTAATAGATTAAGATAAATTGTGGTTTGAAAATTAAATTATAATAATATATATAAGGTTAAAATCTATGATAAGTAAAAATATCAGTATGTCTAGAACAAGAATAATCTTGAAAATATTAGTCTTATCTTGAGGATGGAAAAGATTTTTTTTACCTATCTATTTTAGGTATGTTCTTTATGAATGTTTTGATGTAGTAAGTATATGTGGATTGTGTATCTATTAATGTAACGATAAGCCTTCTGCACTATTGATAAATAGGAACAACAAGATTAAATTCGCAATAATAGCCAACTTGATTAATAATCGCAAGAGGAAAATCAACACTACTGGTTTAAAATAAATTTATCAGATTTTTTTTCGTAAAATTCTTATGTAAACTTAAGTATAAGTTAGAAGTAAATTTTGGTAATTATTATTTTTTTGTACATAACCTCATTATATCATGCCCTTGAAATTTATTAGTTCGAATTAATATTATGATGAATATAGTATTTTTTTATAAATATAATAATTGTATTTATTATATTTTTTTATTATAAGTATAAGTAAAAAATATTTATTTATCCTTCTCAGTTTCTTCATCCAACTTACTTTTATTATTATAGGAATATTTAATCTTAAAATTATTAATTTTCAATGCGTTATCTTTTTATTCTCAATTTAATATTTTTATTCGTTTTGGTAATTTTTTAGAGCACATCATTAAAAATTTTTTATGGAGATGTGCATATAACTTTAAATTCATATGGTGAAATATTATAATATGTGGACCACGTCACTTAAATTACGTAAAAATAAAAAATATGAATTTAAATAATAAATGAAAAAGTATGATGGTGTTAAAAAGTCGAAAAAATACTCGATAAAAATAATTATACAAATTCCACTGCTTTTTTATTAAAAGTTTCAGATAAAAACTTATACTAATGCTGAAAAAAAATTTCTATCTTATTATATCTGTTTATAATTTAGATTTCTTTAATAGGTTTCATTAAGAAAGATTGTGTAATGTTAATAAAAGTTATTATTATTAAACGATATAGATTTAATATGTTTAATCCTGTTGATGTATATAATAAAGCTAAAATAATAAAAATTTTTAATCAGATCACCAAAAAATAAAATAAAATTCCAAGAAAATTTGGTTTTTAATTTTTTTATTAATTAATTTCGAGTAAAGAAAAAATTTTTGTTGAAATTTATAATCGTTTTTTTCATATTTTTTTGCTATTTTTTATAGAAAATTTCAATATATTAAGTTTTCAACAATAAATAAGTAACTAAATAAAAAAAATAACATATCTCTAGTACATATATGTATCCTCAAGCGTTAGTATTTAGCATTAAACATGAAAACCCTCCATAAATAAAATTTTTAGCGAACGTAATCGTGTATAATATAAAGATTTGTCCAATTTATATGCTTCAAATTTCACATTTCACGCCAGGGAAAATTTTTTCGACAAATTGATAACTTATATTGATTAATTAACCATTAGATATACCTTATAATACAGCACCAGCGCCTAGTTTCACGAATATGGTCTTATATATGTTTTAAACTCAAAAGATAGGAGGTTATGAATGAAATTATACATTTTCTCTCAAAAAATATAGTAAATCGAAAATTAAAAGCTCAATCATAAAATATTTTTAATGAATTAATATTATGTCTTTAGGAAATTTAGAAGATACCTAAATATTTATCCAAAAAAAAAAAAGCTGTCCTCAAGATAAACTTACTTTATCGAGGTATTTATAGAACTAGAAGCCGATAATAATATCCATAATTTTTCTGGGATGTGTGTCATGGTAAAATCGCTCGCGTTGCACATAATTAATTGATCAATAAATTAATTTTGTGTGAGAACATGACTGTTGTATGATTATATGAGATGATTCAAAAAACCAGTGGAAAAAAATATCAAGCTAATATATTGTTAAAAATATAAGAAAAAAACTTTGTACAATTATTAATTAAATACCATAATTAGTCATTAAAAGCTTTTATATATATCTCTCATTTTTTGGAGGTGATTTTATTGTGAATCAGGCCATAACATAAATTATTTTTTTAAAAAATTAATAAATAAATGCTTTATAATAAAATTTATTTAGTATTTTATTAGTTACACGTATAAAATAATTATAATAATAATTTAATTATATTGATTTCCCCCCTTATTTAAATATCTTTGATCGAGGTAATTATACAATTTTATTCTTTGTATAAATTATTATATAAAATTTAAAGTTTCAAGTCACTATATTTGATTAAAAATTAATCAGTGCAGGAATACGTCATTTGTAATGTTTACTTAAATATTAATATTAGTTAAATTCCCATTAAATGTATAATTTCAAAACTTGATACACGTAATCATTATTTTTTTATGATAGTATAGTAAAAAATATAGTATTTATAATAGAATGAATATTAATGATACTCCTAAAAATCATGAAAGAAAAAACAGCAATGTGATTTATATAAAATTTAACAACTTTAATTTTGGTATATTATTTAAATATAATTTTTTCCTAATTGGATAACAGATTAAATTTAAAAACCTAAACGTAATCCTTTTTCTGTTTATAATATAAAATTTAAAATTTTTTAACGACATCTATAAATAAAGATTTAGTAGTATTAATATTTATTCAAAAAAAACGAATCTTTGATGTTTTATACCAAAGCTGTAGGTATTTATTCACTTTTATCGCTATCTCATTTCAACTTCACCTATTCTTTTACAATAAAAATATTTATGCTTAGTAGTAGTATCATAGGTTTTTTTCCCCCCACAAGTCATATGGTACATCAAAAAAAGTTTCTTTAGTGATTTTTTTTTAAATTTAATCATATTATCCTTGGAAAATAGGTTCATGTTATGAAAAAATAGTGAAATAAATTATAAATCAAAATATATTAAATCGTGATAATGATATTCTGGCTATGCATCGGGAGCAATAAGGCTATAAAACCACAACGCGAAAAATCCACCTATTATGGTCAATATTATATTCTATATATTAAAATTGTCTTTGAAACTAGTTATACAACGCCTAGCACCACAAAAGAGACTTATACTAATTTTAGATCTTATACTATGAGAGGGTGTATGTAATTATGCACTGCCTCACGTCAAACACAATAGATTGAAAAACAGTAATTTAATTAAAAAGTTTTAGTAATGCGATTAATATTTAATAAATAGGAAACTGGAATCTTGTTTCAAAAATAATAAAATCTCTCCTCAAATCAAATTTAAAGTCACGAGATATTTATATCTCTAGAAACTGGTGATGACATTCTAAAGTGTACATCAATTTATGTCATGTGATACAAAAGAATTTGATTAATAATATAATGATAATAAAAAATGTGCGTGAGATTGGCTGGAAAATTAAAATAGGAAAAAACAGTCTTTCTTGTGTAACAATAATTTTTACACAAAAACTATGTCTTTCAAATCAGAGAGAGATATTTTGAATCTCTCCCTTAAATTAGATAAATATTATATGTAAAAAAAAAAAAAAATTTTAAATATCAAACTAAATTAAACTATTGGCCAGCTTGTGTATGTAAAAAATCAATAGTAAAATCGTATCCAATTGGTTAATAAAAGAAACTTACTCTGATTGGATATTTTAATTATCTATTCCTATCAAACACGTATAATAGCGTTTCTTTACGAAAATTGTAGATTTAAAAAAAAAAGATTCAATAGTCAAAAAGGTTTTTATACGCGTTTATCAAAACGATAATTTTTATTCTGAGATTAGGATTCTTTTTATTTGGTTTATTTCATTCATTTTTCATTTTTTATTTTTTATTCTTTCGAGATTCAAAATTGAGAAATTCAATTGGATACGAAAATAATTTCATCTGAATCTAATTTTAGATCTTTGAAATTAATTCACTGTCTTCGTTGGATATCCTGAATTAATGATTTCTATTTAGTATTAATAAATTTTACAAAAAAATAAACTAATCATATTTAAAAATAAATAATCATTATAAATGATCTATATATAAAAGAACTAATAATAGTTATTAAACAGAAACATCACTATAAATACCCACATTTGAGTCTCTGCTACTGATAAAAACCGTTGAGAACTAATAAAATAAAGTAATATTAAAAAAAAACATAATTTCTTGGTTTATATGGTTATGATAAGTACATCCGTGTATATTTAGTAAATATAATAGATTTATAATTTTTTTGTTTGAATATTTATTTTTTTGTAATTTTTTCAAACAGTAAACCACTTTTTTTTTGGTTTACTTTTAATTAAATATTAATTTTGTAAATAATTGCAACAGAAAAATATAATATAATATAAACAATAGGATAATCACTAATCAAATAATCAAAAATAATACGAGGAAATAAATATTTATAATTAGGCGATCAGCAATATGAATTGATAAACAAAATTTCATTGAATTATTCATGCAAAAGTTATCATATCTTTCTAACACACAGAATGTATCCGTATCGGGCCCGGTAGGAATTTATATATAGATAGTATATACAATGACAAAAATCAATAATACCAGTTGTAAATAATTAATCAAGATGCTCTTTTTTCCTCCTATGGTTTTTGTGCACCAAAATAATTGGCTTACGATGACACATTTATTTATTATTTTATTTATAAAAAATTCATTCACTTTCTTATACTTTAATTAAATTATACTAACTTTAGATTATTCAAATTAAGATAGCCTTCATTCTCCTTTTTATGGAACCAGAAATAAATCAAAAAACCAAAAATTAAATAAATTAAATATTAAAAGCAAATATTGAACAGTGGAGCCCGATAATAAACATTAATAAAGTAAGTTATGTCTTTTAATATTAAAGAACATATATTTTGTAACCAAATATTTATATATTAAACTTCAGAGTACTAAATATTGAAAAATTATAATAATAATCATACTTTCAGCTTACATATATAAAGCTTTGAATTCTTATTCAAGATTTATATTGTAATTCAAATCTACAAACTTATATTCAGCCAAATAATATTTTTACACACAACTAACTATCCATTATTATTTTATTAGCTAATAAAGAATATAAATATATTCAAGATTCAGATTCGTATTCAAACTTACAAACTTGTATAGGGTTAACATCTTTTGAAGTTTTTTTCACCCACTTTTGAAAATAACCTAAAGGCCCCAGTTATACAATCTACCAATCTTTCTACAGATTATGAACGCTAACATCTTTGAGCTTAAGATCTTTAGAGAAAAGATGACGAAGATGAAGAGAGTTGGATAAAAAGATATGACTGCTTCCCAAACACCTGCACCTGGACTGACAATCAAGCAATAGAATATCTTGATCTATTTGTGGATGGGAAGGCCCTGATGTGGTATAAGGGAAAATTTACCGCTGATACAGTAAAGATAGACTTAAAAAATAAGTTTATTGAAACTTTCTCTGACGAAGAAGTAGAATATAACGCTTGGAGTGATCTCACTGAGTAAATATCTGAAGCAAATGATATCATAGAAGTCGCATGAGATTTAACGAAATTATTCACAAAAGCAAATGACACACAAGCTAGTGAGAAACGCAGATTTTTATTGATATCCTTAAACACGAAAAAAAAAAAAAAAGGAAAGACCTTGCTGCAGAATCTAAGACATGGGAATCAGCTATGGTTATACTCGCTAAAGAAGAAAAATATGAAAAGATCGTAAATACTATACCAGTTATTCCAACCTCAATAAAAACTATAGTTAAAGAAATTGAACCTATCGAAAGGTTGATATTGAAATTTGACGAATTAAGATTAAATCTTAATAACAAAGAAAAGAATTCGGTACTCCCTCAAGATAATAGAAATCGTTATTATGAGAATAAGTGTTCACTCTGCAACAGAGTAGGTCATAAATCTGACACTTGTAAGTCAGAAGAAACAACGATGATCAATATTCTCCTGAAAAGAATCTAGACTCAATAAAAACCGGGCATGGAAATCTCAAAAATGTTAATTTCATAGAGTTAACAGAAGATATACCCTCAGAAAAGGATTTTTTCTGGCAGAAAAAAGGAATTCTGTTTACAATAACTCAGCTAAACAAAAAATAGTGAGAATCGTAGATCCTGAGTATATTAATAAGGGAGAATTCGTACTTAAGGAAAGACCCAGAATAAAAGAACAAAGACTGGTAGATATTAAACTGTCGGAATCCTCTTAACCATGCTCAATCGGAAATAACCTAGCAGAAGCTAAAGCAGATTTAAGCTTGTCTCAGATACTACAGGTTGCGCCAAGCGTTCGAAAAGAGCTAATGGGATTGTGCAAGCGAGTAGAACTTAAAGAAATAGGTGAGCTCGGAATTGAAAAAAGAACCAGCACAAACTGTAGAGGCCTCATATCTATCTTCAACGAGAGACATTGGGAAATATTGGATAAGGGTGCAGCTTGCTCCGTAATTTCCGAAAGTCTCATGATCTCTTTGGGATTAGAAGTGGAAAATAGTGACGATCAAATAATAGTCACAGCTTATGGCACGCGCCATAATCCACTAGGTACAATATCAAAATTACCGATAAAAATTGCAAATTATAGTTTCCCGGTCGATTTTTTGGTACTAAAGATAAACAAACCCTTTCCCGTATTAGGAATAGATTGTTTCAGTAAGTATAATGCTATTTTAGACTTAAAAAGCAAAGAACTAGTGCTGGAGGCTCATAACGCGGATATAGTGCTAAAACTATACACCAATACACCACATAGAAGAGTGCAAGACGATGTCGAAATATTTGGAATCGGTATTGAATGTAAAGAATCATTAGAAAATCAAGAAATTAGTGTCAAAATATCAGAAGTGATTGATTCTTATCAAGAAATATTTGTAAAGAAATTGAGAAAATGGAAAACTCCAATATTATCGAAAGATGCCAGTCTGATTGGTGCGCGCCGATAGTTGCAGTTATGAAAAAAGATGGAAACGATCGGATCTGTTCAGATCACCGAAGCTTAAACGAAATCAATACTAAAGATAACTACCCATTACCGAGGGTAGATGAGATTTTCGACACATTTTCAGGATCTGCAATATTCAGCACTTTGGACGCTAAAAACGGATTTTGTCAAGTTCCCATACGTGAAAAAGACAAACACAAAACCGCTTTTAGTTATCCCGGAGGAGGGCTTTACTGTTATAAAGTAATGCCTTTCGGGTTGATAAATAGCCCGGCCATCATCCAGAGATTAATGGAAAAAATATTAGCTCCGGTTCTTTTTAAATACGCCCTAGTGTATTTTTTGATGACGTAATTATATTTTCAAAGTCAAAAGACGAACATCAAATTCACTTGAAAATGGTATTTAAAATACTTAAAAATAACAACATAAATCCCAATCAGTCCAAATGCAATTTTGGTAAACAGTCCCTTAATTACTTCGGGCACACAATTTCATCAAAAGGAATAGAGACTAACGGAGAGAAAGTTTCATCAGTACTATCAGTTAAAACCCCTAAAAATCTTAAAGAGTTGCAATCATTCCTCGGTATAATCGGGTATTACAGAAAATATATTCAAAATTTTAGCTTAATGGCGGCACCGCTAACTAAATTATTGATAAAAGACTCAAAATGGAGTTGGAATTGAGATCAAGAAAAAGACGATTAAAAACTAAAAAGTTGTTTAGCTTAAATTAAGTACTCGCACACCCAAATTGGGAAGAAAGTTTTATATTAACAACTGATGCTAGCGGAAACGGACTGGGTGAAATACTTTCACAAAACATAAACTCAGAAGAAAGACCGATAGCATTTCGTAATCACTCACTAAATAAACACGAAAAAAACTATTCGAAAACGCATATGGAAGGCTTGGGAGTCATATGGGCAGTAAAATTATTTAGAAATTACATATGGGGTAAGAAATTCAAAAATTTAACGTATTATTACTCCATATTTCAATTATTAAAGACTAAAGAACTATCTGAGAGGCTAGCGCCCTGGATTAAAACACTTATGGAGGTTGATTTTGAAATCGTGCACCACCCTGGTAAGAAAAATCCTGCAGACTATTTGAGTCAGAAAGTAGATAAAATACACTCTAACAAAACTCATATGGAAATTTTTTTCAATAGAATATACTAGGGATAATGGAATAAATAACTTCCTGAAAAAATTATAATAATTTTAAAATATAAATGAGGAACCTCGTAAGAAATTGAAACAAAATTATAGAATTTATTTTTTAATAAAAATTAAATGTATAGAAAATCTAAAAAAAAAAAAAAAATAGGCGATATATTAGTTTTAACCAAAGAAAACAGCAAATATAAGATTATAATTGACCATGATGAAACTCATAATGGCATTAAAAACAAATGGGAAATAGTGAAAAACTGAAATAACTGAAATAACTGATCATTTCTATATAAGATTGCAAAAGTAGTGTAAAACCGTCAAAAATGCGAAAGTTTCAATGTTACCTTATCAAAAAGCAGTTGATTAGTGCTTATTTTATCTCTAAAGCCATTCAGAATCATATTTATGTATTCAATAAGACATATCAGCTCTGTAACTAAAAAAGATGTTCGCTAAATTCTAACTGCAATTGATTATAATACTAAGCGGCCCATATAATTTGCTGTATCAAATATACAATTTGAAACGGTGATAAACTTTCTTCTAACTGAGATAGTTCAAAAATATGGAGTTCCAACCCTAATCATCACTGGCAGAGGCTCTAATTTTCTAAGCGACATCACAGTCTCATTATATAAGTCACTAGATATAAACCACACTCCCACTACAACCTATCTCCCACAAGCAAACGGACAAGTGGAAAGACTGAACAGGATACTAAAAAACACTCTATCAAAACTAATAACAGATAATGGCAAGGATTGGGATTGCTATATTTGGAAAGCTTTATTAGCTATTTGATCTATGAAAAACAAATCAACTGGTTTTAGCCCAGAAAAGCTCCTGTACGGTAAAAATATAACTCTTCCAAGTGTCTGGAAACCAGAAAATTCTACATTGGATTTAGAAAAGTCAGTACATAAGCTATCTCGTAATTAAACACTAACTTGGAGGAAATAAGACAATTAGTCCATAAAAGAAACATAAAAAGTAAAATAGACAACTAAAAAAGGTACAAATTTGGAATTAAAAAGAGCAATTTCAGAGTAGGAAAAATTTTTTAAGGCATTCTGATGTATTGAAAACAAAAATTTCTGCAATATGTGAAGGTTCATGGAGTATCAAGCGATTCGGAAACAAAAGAGAATAAACAATCATAGACTTAAATGGAAATTTTGAAATCTTCCACGGAGATAAAATAAAGATTTATCACAAATTAACCGTATGATCCCTTAAGTTTCGTCACTATATTAAATTCAATTCCACGGAAATTTAGATACGTGAGTTTAATTAGCGTCAATAAATTGCTTAAAGAAGGGGGTCTGTTATATTTATAGAATATATGACGACAAAAACCAATAATTTCAGTTATTAATAATTAATAAAGATGCAATTTTTTCCTCCTATGGTTTTTGTGCACCAAAATAATTGGCTTACGATGACACATTTATTTATTATTTTATTTATAACAAATTCACTCACTTTCTTATACTTTAATTAAACTATACTGTATTTAGAGGATTCAAATTAAAAGAACCTTCGTTCTCGTTTTTATGGAGCCAGAAATAAACAAAAAACTAAAAAATAGATAAATTAAATATTAAAAGCAAATATCTAGCCCTTTCCCACCCAAAAATCTAAAAAAAATTTAATCTAATGATTTTTTAATGAATATTAAGCAGTTTTATTTTCTAAAGCTATTTTTCACTATTAAAAATTAATTTAGTCCATGACTACTATTAAATAATACTATGCTAAGAGCAGTGTCATATTAACTGTTATCATCTTTATTATTTAATATCTAAAATTTCAAAATAAAAAAATTTTCTTAAATAAATGTTAAAGTACACATTATTAGTGTCGTTAACATATTTAGCAAAGGTAATATTTGAGTAATTGATGTGTGGGCTTTTAATATTACACCATCTTTAGTTTAATATCAGTTAATAGTCGTCAAAGACTTAAATAACTTTGTATTATACGTCATTTGATTATGTCATATTAAGTGACTCCAAATGTATAATAGCTTGTGTCAATTATATGCTTGAAGATTTTAACAAGCAATAATATGAATCAAATAATAATTAGCTAGACCAGTTTACTTGTGTTCAAATTGCATCACTGGAAACAATTTCGTTTGATACTATAGTAGCACCGTTTTTTCTTGATTTCGGGATATGCTTATCAGCTAGTCTTGGGATTAAACTCGATATTTTTTTGGTATTTCTAGAAAAACTATCCAGTGAAAAGGGTTTTGATAAATCTTTTATTTATCTAAAATACTGTATGCTGTTATAAATTTATCATTAATACGAGGCGTTGAACATAAGAGTTCTGCCGCTCTCCGTTTATATACTCGGTATGCATCACAAGAAATAAGAATTTGTCTTGTTGTGAACTGATATTTCAATATCGTATTATATGACCATCCCTTTCTTTTCTCTTTGGGTGAAATAATTTAAAATCTCAAAACTCTATCTATTATGACTGTTTTTGTGCAATAAATTCGATGAATGTCAATCGCTTTTAAAAACACGCATATATCAAGTAGCCAACATGTTTTAGATGTCAATTTATCTATTTCTAAAGCTTCATTAATACCCAAATCTCATTAGTATAAAAAATTATATTAATATCGATTTAGGGCCGAGAAATGGACTTTATTGAAGTTTATTCGATGGCACTGAGAATCTTTTTAATCAATCACCATAGCAAATTTTGCTTGGGTTTGATGTACGTTGGAAAATCGCAGGCTTATATGCTTTAATTTTACTGGCCGGAAGTTTTTCCCTTATAAGTATATTGGCGAGATAATTGACTAAATGCAATGTTGAGATTGCAACCTTAAAGCGTGTTTTTTTTTTGCCACTCCAAGAACTGTTTTTGGATGGGATAACACGCTAATCGTAGCCTAATGATTCATTTTTTTTCCATTATGAGATCAATGGCACTATTGGAAATACATTGGGGTTCGAAGGTATTCCGCTGATTCACCATGCCATAAGGAATCAACTCTTGTTGATAGTCATAGGGGACTTTCAACTTGCAGGATCAGGAACTAACTATGTTGCTTGAAGTAGTATAAGTTGCTCTGCTGACAGTTTCAGTAGATATGGATACCAAATTGCTGATTCAAAACAACGTTTTTCCCAATTGTATTGTTTTACGTTTGTTTCTCGCCTTCTGTATTGTCTGAGCGATCATATTCTGCGGAGGAAGTAATATTAATTGTTCCATTTCGACGGCCTCGACGCCAATGAGTTCTGAACTATTGATTTTTTTTCTTGGAACCAGCTGTATTACGGCATTACCTTCTTATCCAGCTTCGAAGCAAGCATTTATACGTCGTGAGGACCATACTGGAAGTTCAGAATTTTGAATGCTTTGCGGGAAAGCAACCACTACGATTGATCTTTCAGCTGATTTGGTGTATCATTTGAGTTCATCGTAGATTGTACATAAGTCACCACCAGTCTAGCATTTGTATTCAAAAAATGATTCCACTTATCTTTTGCTATGCTGAGCAGAAATGGAGATATTGTACCGCCTAATTTCTTGACTTGTGCAAAATTCGTTTTATTATCTGAGTATACTAGCACAGAGTGTCCAACAAAACTTGGGAGCCGTAGCGCGTAGAATATTGTCAATAGTGCTTGAAGTTGATATGCATCAACGCCTGTGATCGACTCCATAGCCCAGAGCAGACATTGGAGCCCAAAACTGCCCCTCATGCAGTGTCGCTGGCATCAGTGAAGACATCCATCTCTGGTTTCTCTGGGAGGAAGGACCGGCCATTCCATTTGAGCAACTGATCTTTCCAGAACTGAAGGTTTTTGAACGCTCATTTTTCCAAGTGAACCGTCGATTTCAATGAAGTCATTGTCTTGAGACAGCAGTTCTTGAGTTTTAGGAGTCGCCTCAGTATGAGAAGATCTGGTATCACATCCACAGACATAGCTTGAGATTTTCCAATGAAGCTCGATAGACCCCTTGGGGTTTCCTGCACTGCATTCAGTATTTTTGCAGCTTCTCGGCGGAGGTCTCGAAAAATCGACTTTTTCAGCTTGAAAATTATCTCCTGGGAGTTTATGGTCATTCCCAGGTTATTTATGGTTTGTTTCGGTACTTTATCCGACTTTTCTAGGTTTATCAGGTACCCAAATTGCGTGGGATTATTCAGGACAGCTTTGGTATACTCCATCATAGTTCACTTGACTCTCCTATAACCAAGAGTTCGTCCATTCAAGCTAATATTATGTTCCTAATTTTTTGTTCTCAGGAAAGTATTGGTCGTAGCACCTTGTTAAAGTTGTGCGACGAGAGTGGTAGGCCGAGTGTTACTACTCTGAAATGGAACTTTTGGCCATTCCAAGTGAAAAGCAAGTGCTTTCGATAGGCTTTATGTATCAGAATATGGAGTAGTGTATATTTCATATCTAAAAACGTCATAATTTCTTTCCTCATGATTAACTTGCAAATAGAGTTGTGAGAATTCATCTTAAATTTCTTTTCCTGAAAAAAATTGTTCGTATTACTTAAATCCAAGACTAAATTCAGCTTCCCGATCTTCTGAACATACAGAAGAGCTGGCTATATAGCCCAAGACGTGATTTATCGACCTCTTCAATCGCTTTCTTGGATAACATAGAGGCTATTTCCTCTGTCAGAGCCCGAATATCTTCCTGGATCAACTTCATCTTTAACAGCGAGAATAAATAGTTAGTTGCAGGAGCTTTTTTGGACTCATGAATAGAAACTTGAACTCTTTCTAGAAAATTTTTTTTGCCATCTCGCTGTCCATGAGTCGCACTCAAGCTTTTTTGAACATTGTGAGGCGACCCCCAACTGGAGGGTCCTGAAGGGAGCCTAATGGCAGCTCTTCC
>LSSN01000071.1:0-11148 GCA_001970855.1 Smittium culicis
ATTAGTAATCAAAATAAATCGTTATCGATGTTTAAAAATATGAATACGTAAAATTATTACGTAAGAACAATTAAAATCGATAAGAAACTTCGGAAATGTTCTAGAACGTTTCATAACATTCTAGAACATTGCTGCTGATGATATCTGAATATTCTGGAACATTCTAGAAGGTTATAGAAAGTTCCATTCATGACAAAAGCCATTTCTTTAGAAAATTTAACTCAGAAACTCTATTGATTAATTGCAATCTGTGGATTCATGAGCCCATCAGATATTGAAAGAGTAGATGATAGTGGAGCACAAATAAATGTCTCATTCGTACGATTTGTAGTTTTAATGCCTAAAGAAAAGTGATTATGATCAAACATAGAAAAATTCTGTCATATATCTCTCATTAAAATAAATATCTTTACCCAGTATTAGAATATGAAGAATATAGAAAACGTACATAAAAATTATAATGCTTTGGGAATCATCCAATAAACCCACAACATCAAGATAAAATAATTAATTAGAAATTCGACTAAATTAAATGATAGAATAGGTGCTCAGAGAATAAGTAAACACATAAATTCACTGATGGCACTCATACCACTATCAAACATTAATTAGATATCTAAAGCTAATGCATTAGGATCTACACTAGCTACCAACACAGGAGAATCATATGATGATGTTATTTCCCAAGAATTTTGGTCTTATAGGGGAATATTTGAAAATTATTACCAGCTTTCCAGAATTTCACAAAGTAGCATCACAATTCTGGTCTTAGTGAATACAAACTCTGAAGATATATAGCTATATTTTACCAATGAAATACAATAATAATCTATTGGATGAAAGATGACTATAAATTATTGTATGAATGTAAATTAAAATTGTGTACCGCACACCACAGACCCAAAAAAAATAAAAAATGATAAAGTTTGGAATAGCAAGTACCTTGGCCTTTTAATATGAAAAAAATTTTTATTTTATTCTATTTATTTCATTTTTTTTGCATTATTCTGCATAGATGTAAAAATTTTAATTGGTAAATTTAAATTGTTCTGCATTTCTATTCATGTATATTTCGAATTAAATATAATATAGGTAACAAATAATTTTATATTACTTTCATACAATAACTTATATTCATCTTTCATCAACTAAATTATTATTATTAAAACTATTTAAAATATCAGTATAGCTCATAATTTAATAATTTATATCAATCTATAATTTCTAAATTTTTTAATAGTTATCATATAATCAATTAGTTTAGTATAAAAAAAATGATTCGAATAATTTTAGTTAGCGGTTACATCTAATACTTTTTCAAAGAATTATCACAAAATAGATAATTTAATAACAGTATTATTAATACTATCAAATAATTATCTATACATCGAGAATTTTAGCGGCAATAAGTAACATTCGAGTGCTATATAATTAAATTCAATAAATTTTTCTTTAATTCTCGTTGGAAAAAAATCCAAAAAATTATCTCCAGTGATTACATTCATCTAAGGCACTACTGCAAAAATCATTATCGCAAGTATTGATTGCGCTATTGATTTTTGAAGCTTAAAAATATTAGCTCACTTTCATTCTGCTTAATTAATCGTAAATACAATCAATTAATTAACTAGATCTTATAATCGCAGATTCAAACTCTAAACATACACTAAAATAGAATAAATAATCAATTATGAATTTTTATTATTCTAACTGATAATAACCATGAATAATTGATAAGTTAGCCCTTAGTCAAAATTTTAATTAGAAATTCAAAATCACCTCTCTATTATTTAATCACATAAATACCAATCCAAGGTAATAGGCAGTATAAACACAATTAAGATGAAAAAGATTGTTCAGACCCATAAATAAAGTAATCTTTAACACAATTGATCTTAGTATTGATAGAAAATAGTAACAGTTTAATGCAAAATGTTGTATGATACTGGATTTAGGTCAAAATGGTACAACAAATTAATATTTCAATTTAAAATTACCCATATCTTAACTCAGATCTAATACTATTTTGCTGATTTCAAGATATTTTAAATAATAAATTATCGGCTGTCAAAAAAATCAATCAATCCTAATTAACTCGACAATTAAAATAGAAAATTATTACTTTAACTTAAAAGCACTATTATTATCATCAAAATGTAAAAAATTTTAAATAAAACATTACAATTGCTACTATTATAATGATTGTTTTTCAGGTGAGAGAAAACTACGTTGAGAATTCTTATTCTTACTAGTTTTGAGATTTTTTGTTTTTTATATCTCATTATAGCATTAACTAATTATTATTAAATAATTTTTTTCACTAAAAATTATAATTACAGCTATATTTAATATTTTAATTTATATATCATAATATTAATAACTATCAGAATATATCATAAAATAATATTCAATTGAAAATTCTCACATTTTCTGATAAATCTCAATTAATTATTAATTTATTAATTTTAATAAATATATAGATATATAAGCTGATTTTATACAAATTATTAATTTTAAATAAAAAATATAGAGAAAAAAAACTTTGATTTATGACAGATAATTAAAGAAATATCAAAAACTATTTACAGTCTGAAATAATCAATACATATTTTTAGTTATAAATATCAACTACTACCTTATTTTTCTATTAAGGATTTAGCGATGAGCAAAGTTACTCTTTCAATAAATTTAGAATTATGGATAAAAAGCTTAGTAAGTTTTTTAACTTTTTCTTTCGCTTGTTTTAGCTAGAGTTTAGCAATTATGATAAAAGGAAGGATAAAAATAGTAATACTAATAAGATAATTAAAAGATAATAGCTTGTGCAATAAAAAAATAGTAAATATGAGTTTTAAGTGCAGTACTTTTTACTCCAAAGAATTTTTATTGAGAATATAATAGTTAAATTATATCTTTTAATGTAATATTTTATCAAAAATAAAACTATTTCTTTTTGTTATATTTTTATTTTCTGACCCCGATACAACTTCGTCGTTTAGATATCTTTATATACCGCAATTTGGAACCCCTTTCGTTCTTTTCTTGTTCTATTCAAAAATATATGTGTAAAATTAAATAATTTGAATTTTTCTTTCTATTCTCTTTGTAAATTAATTCATCGGGAAGGCTATTCGTTTTTGTTAATCATTCGTTTTCTCTTTGCGTCTTTAGATTTTCTTTGTAAAATAAAATTATAGGTAAATTTCAAATGATTATACTCTAACTTAATTTGCTGATTTGATTTCTCATTGTGTTAATAGATGCTCTTTACAAAACATAAATTTTTTCAAGTAGTTAGTATTAATAAAATTATAAAATTTGTAGTTGTGAGCTATATTTTACACTACTACATATTATAAATTTTAAAATACTATTACTTCATTTTTACAGTACAAAAATTACTAATTTAATAGATATAATATTCATACGAGTTTTTATAATTAACTTCATTTAATACATGTACAATAATATAGCATCAAAACTAAATTAAACTCGCATAAACCCTGATAAATATTACCTAACAATTAATATAACCAATTATTATAAATATTGATATAAATTTTCTAGATTTAACAATTACAAACTTTCATTTTTTCTCAATTTCAAAATTTTCATTATGCGTTTTTTTCCAGATACAATTATTTTTTACATAATCATTATTTAATATCAAATTCTTTATAGAATATAAATAAATTAGCAACAAAAAATTTTTTAAAGTTTCAAAATGTTTGATATGTTACTATCATAAATTGAAAATTCAAGAATATTCTAGAAAGCTCAAATTAAGTACCTTAAATTTTATTAAAGCTGTAAGAGTTAAAAATATTCAAAAAAATTTTTATTTTAAAATACAAACAAATCAATTTTTATATATTTATAAACTGTCTGCTTTCCCAGTTTTCTAGTATTCCTTACCACCTTTTTTTTAGCTAGATACACAACCAGAATTTATAAATAAAATTAAATTAAAACAAGTAAAAATTATGAATAATGCAAACATTTCGCAAGAAATTCTCCAGAAAATCATAAACAGGCTTAAAATTCTGATATTTTTGAGCTCACATCCAGAGACAGTGTCAGTCTCGGAGTCAGTGAATATGTATCTTCAAGTATTCCACATCACAGAAAGATCACAGTCCGCCTACATGAAACTCAATAACGAACTATAAGAAGCTCTTCCAACCATTACAGAATATTTCTTGATAATCTCCTCTAACCTAAATCAATAGGAAGAAGTCCTATACCGCTATCTCCAGGAACTCTGTCATAGATTTTGTCTCTCTTGCTGTAAATTTCAAGTTATCCACACCACCATGTATGACATACAGTAAAAATTATTTCCTACCATTTGTCCGTTTGACTTCTTTAAGCGCGAGTGCATAAAAGTTGGAGATCAAATTCCAGTTTCCAAGGTCGTTGAATTTTTCCAGATCAATCAGGGTACCCTTTGCTGACAATGAAAATACCTCTTTCAGACCTGAATCAATTTGAAATACAGATAATCTGGTGTTGAAACCGACACGCCGAAACTATATACAGAAACCAAGAAGTCTCTTGTAGACACAAGCCAGATTTTTGAAGGAAAGACCAACCAACAAGCGGCCCAGAGAGCACTTAAAAGCTACCAGTCTCGCAGTTCAAGGTACAATAACCAGAGAGCATTCCCAAACCTCTTTGGATTACAGCAGATCCAGCAGTCACAGATCCAAGTGCCGAAGCAGGTCCAAGAACAGACAGAACACAGTTTCAATACTTCTAAGAATAGTTTTCGAGATGGCTGCAGCATCTGACCCGATAAGCAATGGGACAGATTAAGGCTCTTCAGGAGGCATGGAAGAATCTTACCGATCACCAATGGGTACTACTTTTGATCAAGGTAGGATTCCGAATTCCATTCAATACGCATCATTCCACGGTCAAGCAGTCAAAGTCGTGCTTAAAGGACTTAAAGAAACTTGCGTAAAAGGTCTTTGAGAAGGATTTTACAAGCCTTATATCGAAAAAAAGCTATAGAAGTTTCATTATCGCAGCCAGGATTCGTCTCAAAAACATTTACCGTCCCAAAGAAGAATGGAGAAACACGGATGGTCCTCAACCTGAAACCTCTGAACCAGTACATCTCCGAGCAACATTTTAAGATTAAATCGCTCAAAACCATCTCACAAATTTTGCTAAAGGGAGATTGGATGACAAATATCAATCTCAGCTATGCGTTCTTGCACATGCTAACCGAAAAGGCTTCAAAAAAATACCTCAGATTCATATGGATCCATTGCGTCTATGAGTACAGGGAACTTTCATTTGTTCTATCCTTAAGCCCACTGGTGATTACCAAAATACTAAATCCGGTTCTCAAGTAGGCAAGAACTCGAGGGATCCGAATCTTGAACTATTTGGACGATTTTCTGATCTTGGGATCAACCAAAAACCAGTGTACAAAATCACTACGATGAATACAAACAAGGATTTCAAGCTGGGGTTCATCATAAACAGCGAGAAGTCTTCAGCGAATCCTGAGCAGTTTATCAGACATTTGGGTATGGAAAATAACTTCCGCCAAATCAGCTTAAGAATTCGCAAGCAGAAACTCAGAGATCTCAAAAGAGAGGCATCTAGACTGATCAAGAGTTAAAAGTCGACACAGAGATGCAAGATCATATGAATGAATGGGACTGTGGAGTTTCCTCATAGATACCGCTGAAGTTTATATTTACATTTTTTCGAACGAATTCCATTGGGAGATATTAATTGGTCAGAGCAAGTACTCAGGAACATCAACCAAATCACAGTCCAAACTTTCGATAAATGCCAAAGAACTACTAGAAATATTAAAGGCTATCAAGACGCCTCAGGTAAGGGCAGGAGCGTTTTTTTATATTGTAAAAACAATATCTCCATCAGCTATGTCAACAAGCAAGGAAGAACCAGATCAACCAATCTGTATGATATATTTGAGCTGATGGGGAATCACTGAATCAGCATTGGGTCAAATTTACAGATCCAGTACGTACCATTCATTGTGAACCCTGAGGACGCTCTATTCCGGCTTACTATGCAGACCGAATGGCCGATATCGGAAAAAGTGTTTTAAAGAATTCCAAAAAAATTTGGTCCTCACTATATCGATATGTTTGCAAAAAAAAAACCAATCACAAACTCAACACATTTTTGTGTAAGAAATAATGGTCCCATGCTGCCAGGATGAATTCATTCAACCACAGTTGTTCCGAGTGGGCGAACTCATACATGTTTCCACCGCGATAGATGATCCAGCTCAACATAAAGAAGATCCGCCAGGAGAGGATAACAGTAACTCTAATCACGCCGTTCTGCAGATCAGCTCCGTGGTATCCTGACGTATAGAGCCTATAAATTGCTCCTCCAATCGAGATACATCCTTCTACATTCACACCAGAACGCAGAAGCGGAAAATCAGCGACAATGCGCAACAAGAAATGGTTGCTTACGGCTTGGCGGTTAAGCGCACAAGGTATCACAAAGCAGGTTTAGATGACCAGGTTATGAAATTGATGCTCGACAACACTTGCGTTAAGACCAAGCAGAAAAAATATTTGAATACGAATACCAGATTCCTACAGTGTATTTATATATCTATAATCTCCTTAGATAATGTAAAAGTCATTTAATTTATAAACTATCTAGAAATTCAACGTAAGATGGTAAACTGGAGACTAGGAGCAGTCAAGAACTGCAAATCTGCCATCCTTGACTTAAACAGCGATTGGACTACATTCAGTGACTATCCACATATGAAAGAGTATCTCAAACAAAGATATTTATCAAAAGTTATGTTCTTTGAAAATACGCTTTATGGGATCAGTTCAGTCATTTAGTATATAGGAATTTTGACACCAATTCCAGAATGTCAAAGTATGACTTGACAGCAAAGCTATGTTGGCTCATCGCCATTTGCAAATTTCTCAGACCAAGTGACACCGAGAGAATTGATGACAGCAAGAAATAAGTTACTAAAGAGTAAATCGATTTCATTGTAGTAGGACCACAAAAGAAAAGGTACTTCGCCAATTGTAAATTTTACAGTAACTCATGCACACTTCGAAAAGAAATTATGTCCGGTTGAAACCTATAAGAATATTAAAAAGCGTATTGCAGAAACACCGTGCATAAAACCACATCCATTACTCGAATAATATATCATATCTTATCTCATCACGAGTCTCAAAGATCACACTACATACATTGTATAACAGCATATGAGCAAGCATATTAACAAACTTATGCGGCTTATACCATTACCACCTAACGCAAAAGTACCAAAGATAAGAGCACTTGGATCTACACGCGCTACTTCATCAGTTGAAACATATGATGATTTTATTATCCAAGGATTTTGGGAAAGTAGAAGATTATTTGAAAAGTACTATCAGTTATCAAGCAGAACATGAGAAAATTCGATTCAACATATATTTAACTCTGAGGCAACATAATTGTGCCTGGCCGATAAAGCATAATAATATGTTTAATTAAATGAAATTAATACTTTTTATTATTATCCAATATTTCCAGATAGAATTATGTCTCGCCCAGTATTTCTCTAGCCTAACTCAGACGATAGAAAAGAATACAAGAAAATTGGTAAAACAGGCAGAATATATAAATATGTTGTTTTGGTCTGTTTTTGTTCATAAAAAAATTTTTTTTCACAATTTTAACCCTTACTTTTTCAAAGAAATTTTGGAACTGAATTTGAACTTTCAAAAATTATCTTGAATTTTCAATTATTGATAACTAAATTTTGATCACTTTATAATTTTATAAAAAATTTTTGTGGTTAATTTATTTATTATTTAAAATAGATATCGATAATAAATAATAATTATATATAAAATGATATTATCTGGCCAATTGTTTATTAAAGTTCATAGATTGTTTACTTTTCAATAAGTATTAAATAAATCAACACTGATTTTTTTTTGATATATTTTTAATAATTATAAATGGAATAGACTAAAATCTCAATTCAATTATAATTAAATGAGAACTAGTATTAATCTTACTGCATATACACTAAATAGATGTTTTTTAAATTTATAATATTTATCTAACGCATTAAAATGTAGAATAAAGTATATATATCGTGTAAATAAGCTCAAAAAATAAAAAAAAAAATTATAATTAAAGTAAAAAAATTTAAATTATTTAATAATATAGTAATTATAATGGATTTATAAATTAATTTTTAAAATTTATGCGTCAAATAGTGGTCGAGAATTCTAGTAAATCCAAGAGGTGAATAATATGAAACGGTTGTTAGAAATTTGTTTAATTCGTGGAATTTATTTAATATTCTTATATTCTGGATTAGAGAACGCTAATTTAATATTGAGTTATTTAAAAAGGTTTAGGAAATTCCTAATCGCTTTTTTTGAAAAATATTAAAAAATCTAATATATATTATATATAGATAAAAAAGCTTAAGTAGATTTTTTTTCAATGATTTACTAATATAAATACAACAATTATTTACCAGATAAAATTTATTTCAACAGTTTTTGAAATATTATAATTCTTGAATGTAGCTTTTTTCCATTAAAACTTTATTATCTTAAATATAAAATTTATATAAATAATTAAAAAATATACTTTGATTCACGTTTCTATAATTATCGAATTTATTATTGTACGAATTTTTGTTCAATAAAGATTAATTTAAGTAGATTTGAATGTATGCTTCAATATTTTATGCAATATTTAATAGCTATTAATATAACTTTCACAATTTTTTTTATATTCTTATCTTATATACTTTTTGATATTTTTAAATAATAACAGCTGAAAAAATCTTTATGTATTTGAGTCTGTTATTTATTCATCATTTTTAATTTACGATATACTTTGTCTTCACATTAATACAAAATAAATTAATGATTCTAATTTTATTTATGACCCGGTTATCTTATTTATTAAAACGTATATTTATAATTTAAAACTTGCAAAAAAAAAAAACATTTAGCAAACATTTATGTGGAAGTTATGATTTGATCTAACAGAACGTCACCATATGGAACTGTGATCGTCGTTATTTGCCAATAACATCAATCCCATTGTTTTGCGATTTTATTTTACAAAGAAATTAAACATAAATTAGAATGTTTTTAAGCCATAAAGAGAATTGATTATAATTGATAAATATGTTTTATTTTAAAAAGAAATTAAAAATACACCGAAATATTTTATAAAAAAAATCCCACAAAGAAAATATTATAAGTGGTAAACTGAAGTTTTATTTTAAAAAAGAAACTACTACATCCAATTTAATTCACTACCCCCGACGACTCCAAATTTTAGTATAAAAATCCTACAATCTTTTCAATGTTTTTTAAAAAAAAAGAAAAGACACGACTTATAATTTAAAAATCCATCAAGAATTTGTTATAAACAAGCTCGTATTTTATTTTTTTCAAACTCTTAAAATCAAATAAATTTTATGCTTATAAATTAAAGCAAAAGACATTAATTCTTTAGAAATACCACAGTTCAATTTTATTAATTTAAATCGATATTATTTCAATCTAAATTTTAATAAATTAAAAAACCCAAAAAATTAAAAATTAAAAACAAAAAATAAATAAAAAAATAAATAAAAAATAAAACTCAACTTATAATCAGATTGAAACAACTTTATTAACTACCAAATTACTATAACTATCGACTCACTATGACTTCCGAAACTTGTAAGAAACTCCAAGCTGCTGCTAAAGTTCTTCTGTATAAAGCCGAATCTAATTATGACCACATAACACTGCGCCAGATGACTTCATCAAACCGTGAAACCCATCAATATATATACAATTATATGATTTATCGTATTTTTTATGACTCAGAAAGAATGTTCTTATATTTTAAAATAGTTTAAAATACTAATAAAAAATATCTAAAAAGTAATAAAAATATAAAATAAGTAATTTTTCAATCAACCCATTACCTTTCAAAGTTCTAGTAATTTATTAACATTTAGTAATAGGTTCAATGGGTATGTTAAATCAGTTAACATTGAAGTATAAGTGTCTCTGTCATGCGAATTCCAATAAAAAAATTGTTTATTAATGCTATAAATTTTGACCGGCCATGTCAGCTCAAAGCTAACTTACAGATATTATAGACTTCCACCTACACAAAAAGAAGATTACCAATTATCCTCAACTGAGCATCATTAAAATTCGGAAGATATAAATTATCATCAGAGTAGATCGGCGTAGGTATAAACAGGCCGGTCGTGGAAAATCGGTGATTATGCCACCGGTTGCAGCTCAGAAGTATGTGGCGACCGTCTCAGTCACACACAAGTTGCAGCAGGGACAAAAAATTTTGAATTTTTGGTCGTCGATGTTCATGTTCGACAGGCACTGGACATTCTGAATGTGCCCATACGCATTTTCTTAATGCCCTGTAGGCCCAGCTTCAGGTCCAGATATATAGCTTGAAGGTCAATCCAGTTGCCTTTTTTTGCCGATTTTTAGATCCACTGTCCACCGGTGGATGACAGACCGGATATTAAGTCGAATACGGTCGACAATCGTGATAATAGTCTGGCTGTTTGAATCTTGAGAGCAAAATTTTTTGATCCATCGGGCACTCCCGGTCACCCAAGTGCCAATGCGGGCCTTCATCGGAGCCTTGGTGAGGTCGGTGATCCATGTTTTTGAGGCAGGACACTTATGATATGCACGCTCACGGGCTGTGTTGGTGCGCATGAACACTGAGCTTATGCCCATTTCATCCCTAATGCGCTCCATGGCCGCTGATTTTCCGACATTGGAAACCATTCGGATTGCCTTGTCGATTTCCATCTGTATGGGCTTGCATCTGGCTTCGCTCATGCCAAATGTTTCCCCACCGTAACATCCAATCGGCATTAGAACCGAATTGATGAACTTTATTTTTAGTGCTGTGAGCACATCAGACCGTCTCAGAAAGCTGTAGGCAGCGTATACAGCCTTCCTGACCTTATTCTTGTTGTTCTTGATCGTCCCAGATACATCCCACTTGCTATTCATAATATAGCCCAAGTAGGTGTACTGGTCAGTGGAGTTGACTTTTTGGCCCTGCAGGGCCATATCAGTTGTCATCTCCCCGCTTATAGTCATTATCCCGCACTTGGAGGCA
>LSSN01000072.1:0-23318 GCA_001970855.1 Smittium culicis
ATAGTATAAACGACTATTATGATTTAACTATTTGTAAGAAAATTCGTTTCTGAAATTTTTAAAGTATAATTTATAAGTAAAAATAATAAAATCTACTTACTTCCTCCGCATTTTTTACAGGCTCCTCGTTTTATGATTTCATCTCTGCCTTGTACTAGCTTTTCGTAAGCTTCGATGCCTCTTTCTTTGGAATTCATTTAAAGGAATCGATTAATCTCAGTTTTTTTGGCTATAAAGTTATGCAAAACTGAAAAGCAAAGTCAGTTAAGTTTTAAAAAAGTGATCTAATAATTATATAATTACATCATATTTTTTTTAGTTTGCTAACTAAACTGATTAAATCAGCAAATAAGGATGTACGAGAATATTCGGAACGCATGAATTAGCGAGCCAGTCAGAATCAAGCATTAGCGTGCTAATTTTCTGCAACTATTTTTTGACGTTGCTAGGAATTCAATTATTGTTCCTGAAATAAGTATACTCTCTAATACCTAAAAAAAACTCTGCGCCTGAACCTTTCTCGTAAAAAAGAAAAAAGTCCATATTTCTTTATGTATCCGATGGGTACTGAATGAAAACTGTCGAAAAAGGTGGTACTTATCAGCCTACATTTCGGAAGCTAGAGTAATTGGCTATAAAAGCGTAAGAAAAAACACACTCCTTTAATGTACTTGATAAAATCAAAGTAAATCTATTGAGCGAGAAGGGAAATGATAAACAAACGATAGTATCGAAAAGTCTTAATGAGATAATTATGATTTGTAAACATTGTTTACAACTAAGAAAAAAAAGCATTTAAAAGTCGACGTTTAAACTTAAAGTAGATCATGTTTTATATGTATAAAGCTAGCTTATAAAATTAATATTTTATAATAGTAGACCAAATATAGTAGCTGGAAAAACTCAAAAAATAGTTTGCCTACAATCTTTATTGTTCTATCTCTAAGTTCTATAAATAATCTATAGCTTTGAACATGCCCGAAATAAATGAAGTAACTAGAAGTTCCCTGAAACCTAGAGCAGTCAATATATCCATTTCTGTAAATGATAAAGATCCAGAATTAAGTATTGAATCTACTAATCTAACTACCGATATTGCTACAGACTCTCAAAATAATATACCAGAGTATAGCAAAAATCCGGCACAGTTGGTGTTTTTGAAAGGATTAGAGGATCCTTTAAAAAATAACAAAGAAAATCAAAGTATCTTTAAAAAAAAAGCCTCAAAACAAGATGTTTTTCTGGGCTTCGAACAAAACTGTACTTCAAGCGATTCTGACAGTGATGAAGAAATATTTCAATCTAATAAAGCCATGAAAACCTCTAGATTCTCTGGAATGAGCAAAAGCTTATTCACAGGAACTCCAGAGGCTACAAACGTAACTACTTCATCATTAGAAGAAGGCAAGCAAAATTTAATCAGTACTTTGAAAAATTCAAAAACATATGGAAAAATGAATGAAAATATAGTAAAGAATAGTATTTTACCATCTCTTGAGTATAATTCTCTTCCAGAATCGAATTATTTGAAAGAATCAAATATTACAGATAGCATTAGCTCTAATTACGAAAATACTATTAATGAAATATCTAAAACTGATGTAGTTGAAGAATACGAAATTTCTCAAAATAAATATGGAATAGAAAGCGATATAACAAGTAAAAAGCGTAAAATAGAAGATTCACAAGCAATATCTGCAAATTACTCTAAAATTACAAGTAACGAAATCGAGTATAATGAGCGCCCTACCCACAAACCATTTTATGATGATTTTGTAGATTTCCCAAGTTTAGACAATTTAATTGAAGACGACATTAATTCCAAGATACCAAATAGCGAATATGACTACATCCCTGATGATATTATGTATGATGTTAGAAATAATCAAAGTACAAGCTTTACACAAACATCAAATAATATAAGAGAAGTCTCCACGAGCAATCAATTCGTCAACATTAGTAAATCTGCTCGTTTTGATCTAACTGAAGATGATATAGACACAAACATTATCTTGAAAAAAATTGATAAGTCACAAAAAAAAAGTGCAGTTGAAGATTTTATGAGTAAGAGCGGCCCTACAGATGGTAGGCTGTACGCAGGTCAACAATGGGCTTATGAAGATGCTGATCCTAACGCTGTTCCATTCGGAAAAAGTACAAAAGGCTATGGTAAGTTTGGATCAGCAGCCCAAAATAACCAAAAGCAATCATACAACAGGTTTATCCCTGAAGAAGAAAAGCAAAACCTTGGCTTTCTTAATTCAACAGATTCATATCTAGCTTTAATGGAGGCAAGAAAGCAAGCGTCATTAATCAACAAAAATAACCCAAATGGTGTCGATAACGAAATTCGAAAGCACTTGGAAAAAGCTAGAATCAAAATAATAGGGTCAGAAGGCAAAAAAATAATCACAAACCCTAGTACCAACTTAGAAAGCTTAATTTCAATCTCAAACATCGATTATGCAAAGTTTACTAAACCGCCCAATGGCTGTAAATATATCACATCTATGTCGTTCGACGGAACTCCTTTATACTTCAAAAAAAAATCGTTAACTGAACTAAATGACGAGATTAAGGTTGGTTTTTGCTTGTATTACACTATTTAGCGTTCAACTAATAATTATATATTGTAAACAAAATTTTATTAAGTTTTAAAAATTTGAACTATACGTTTATAGAGCTTTACTAAAACTTTTAGCGGCGAAATTAGAAACCCTCGTATAAATCAAATGATTGCTAAAATTGAAAGCGACCTTAAAAATAAACTAATAAGGTAATTTCCTAATTATTTTTAAACATACTATATTAGCTTGATATACAAACAGTCAGACCACTACTAAAATTGTTGAAATTAAATTCATTTTATCTTAATATTAGCAAAAAAAATAACCATACTCCTAGCCAAGTCATCCACAAGCTAAAAGATAAAAAGTCAGATATGTTATGGGTAGATAAATATAAACCAAAATCATTTATAGACCTTGTAGGAAATGATAACGTTAACCGTACAGTATATCAATGGGTCAAGAATTGGGACAAATGTGTATTTGGTACCGGTAGAAATGCATTTAAATCGGCGATCAGCTCTTCAAACGAAACAAAATCTAAAAATACCTTCCAAACAAGAAAAATAATCGATGGAAGTCTACCAGACCAGAATGATAAATGGGGCCGCCCAATTAAAAAGGTACAAAGAAATTATAATGTTTTTTTAAATTATAAAGAAACATATTTACCTATTCCTTTATTGATACTGGATCTAGATATTACTTATAAGTGGACCTCCTGGTGTTGGTAAAACAACTATAGCTAACATAGCAGCACTGCATGCTCGTTATAAAACCATTGAAATAAATGCAAGGTACAATATTTGTTAGTTATTATAAATATTTTTTCCTTAAGCTAATTATTAAGGTCTAATTATTGAATACTATTTTTCAGTGACGATCGTACAGCCTCCAAAATTAAAAGCCAAATTATGTCAATTGCAAGTGCCCAAAGTATTACAGAGAAAGAAGCTCCAAAATTGCTTATTATTGACGAAATCGATGGTGTATCGTCAAGCAAATCTGGTGACGAGGTAAATAATTAGTTAAATGGTTTAATAATTACCTTTATTTATATATTATTTTATGATTTTTCCTTCTACTAATGCTAAAATTTTAATAATTGCACTTAGAGCTTTATTTCCATACTTGTAAAGCTTGCAAATAGCTCATCAAATTCCAATGAAAAATCAAAAGGCATGAATAGTCTAGAGGAATCAAACTCCCAAGCCAAAAAGAAAATTAAAAAAAATGAATTCATCCTAAGAAGACCAATCATTTGTATCTGTAACGATTTATACACACCTTTGCTTTATGACCTAAGGGATGTAGCAATGGTAGTACAAGTTAATCCACCAAACTCTAATCAAGTGACAAAGTATTTATCTTTAATATGTGAAAGGGAAGGCGTTTCGATGGATAGTTGGAGTTTAAATTCCATTGCAAATAGTTCAAACTGTGATATAAGATCATGCATAAATATTTTGCAGGTATTAATTTATTATTTTTTTAGGTTTTTATACAAAAGTTAAAGTCTTACTCTTTTATGGCTTGTACCTTTTATAAAGTATTCTAGTTTTGATTCGGATCATTCAAGTGATGGAAAGGCCGATAACATTATTACCTGCTATAAAGATACTCAGACGCCCTTATATACTGCATGGGAGTCAATATTCACTGAGCCTAACTCAAAAAACTACAAAAAATTCATGCAGAAATTCGATCGCATAACCTACAGTAAATATTATTTAAATATTTTGCAAATTATTTCAAAATAATTTGATTTCATTTAATCAAAATTTTTATAGGGAAACAGTTTACCAGCTATCTTGTAAATTTGCTAAGAAACGTTGATGATTATGAAAAATTGATGCAAGGTATAATTAAAAATATCTCGAATTATTTCAATAATTTCATTATTTTGATTTATTAATGTACTAATAATAATTAAATTATTGTATAGGCGTATTTGAAAACTACTTAAAAATGGAAACTAGGGATCTAACGTATACTGTAATATCCAGCATTTCTTCAGAGTGGCTTTATTTTTATGATACTATAGATGCTTTCATTAAATCAAATCCTTCTGGTGGTTATTCACTTTTAAGCTATTTACCACACACTTTCGTTGCTGTAAATTTAGCATGTGGTAGGCCGTTGGGGTTATCTGGGATAGAATTCTGCTACCCAAAAGTAGACGCACAAGTAACTTTTTATCTTGGATTTTCTTCTAAATTAATATATTTTAAATTATACAATCGCTTTAAACTCATAACTAATTTACATAGGAAAAAGTAAATAAAAAAAAATTCATCCAAACTTCAGAGGCATTTCTGAGTGGCATTTCAAACTCTGGATCCAGATGTTTGTGGGATATGAAATCGTTTTCTTCATATTTTATTTACTATATTTTACAAATTCTTTCTCCAAAAATTTCTATTGGAAACGTTGCGTTATTTACAGACGAAATGAAAAAAAGCTTGAATAGATTGGTTGAAGTGATGAGTAGCTATAGCTTAAAGTTCGTTCAGAATCAATCTTCAGATGGAAGATACTCATTTGATCTCACTCCGTAATGGTTTTTTTTATATTTCAACTAACGATCACTATTTGTTTTACTTTATATTTTAATTATATTAAAATGGTACTTATAAATATCGAAATTTATAGGCCTTTGGATAACTTGATAAAAATCAAAACCGGTAAAGAGGAGATTACTCCACTTAAATATCAAGTCAGAATGCTTGTATCCCGGCAGGTAATACACATTTCCTAACAATTGCTTATTCTTTTACCTTAGTAAATTCTTTATACTTTTTTAAATTTTTGAATTACTGTCATTTTTACCATGCAGATTGAATATTATAAAGCTAAAACAAACCACCAGCAAAAAAGCAATAATTTTGGAGAAAACAGTCGTAAAAATGTTGGCAGCGAGTTAAATTCTGGAATGATGGGTGCTTCTGAGATAGAAAAAGAAATAACAATAGCGGGAACTAAAGCTCAGCCAAATAGTAGAAATGAGCTTAATAAATTAAATAAAGATAACATCGCTAAACCAAAATCTGCCAGACAGCCAATAAGCGTTAAAAAATTTTTTTCTGTTGGAGCAAAAAAAGATACAACTTCTGTATCTAATGATACTGGTAAATTATTCGCAACGACTAAAAAACCTTCTCCTTCTTTTTTTTTATTTCACTTATTAGAGATAATCTTACTAATATTTCCTTTTTTTTAAAACGATTTTTAGCAAATTCTTTTGAAGCGGAAATTGAAATAGACAACAGTGAAAGTATTACCATTGAAGCGTCAAAGGTGTGGTATCAGTACAATGAAGGATATTCAAACGCAGTCAAAAGAACAATACAGATTAAGGAACTTTTTTAATGCGAACATGAAAAAAACCGGGACCATCCAGCTTAAACATTCTTAATGGAATTCATTCATTTTTTCTTTTAATTTTTATGATTTTAACAATTTATAGAAGCTTATACCCCACATTTCATTACTATTATTTAAAGTTTTTTTTTTTTTTCATTTGAAAATTTATTAATGAATTTGAAACTCAATTAGCACTAATTTATCTTGATTCAAGCTCTTTAATTTAATTTGAAAAGATGTTGCACTAAAAAAACAGAATACATCACATGGAAATTTATTTACTACTATACAAGAATTATATGATTAGCTATAAGCGAACGATTGCTTAGAGAACCTCCAAAGATTTTGCAAAATCACAACTATTAATTTTTTAAACTAAAATTTCAACTAATAAACTTTATAAACTTAAAAATATATAAATGTAATTATTTTCGTTTAACCAAATTAAAACAATTGTAAACGTATAAATTTGAATATTTTAGAGTTATGGGATTATCTTACTGGAAAATAGCCACAATTCCTCAAGGGTATAATATATGTGTGGAGAAAGTATGTGAAATTTCTTATTTTATTATTTCTTATCCCGCTATTTCTTTATTTGATTTTATTTTATTTGATATAATATCTAAGCTTATAATTTTTAGCTTTCTGAATGCTAAATACTGTTATTAGCCACTACGTAATTTAATTAATTAAATAATAATTCAGATTTTAATTCAAAATGATTAATTTAACTATATCCAAATCGATTCGCTGAGGTTTTTATTTTTATTTTTATTTTTATTTTTAATTGTCCTAATAGTTCAAACTAATCAAATAATAGTTTTTTAGTAAATAAAATCTCATGCAATGTTTTATTTATTTATTTAATTTTCACAATCAGAGATTCTGTCAAGTCCAATGAAATGAAAAAAGCTCTTCACATTAGAATTAATGTATTAAGAATGCTTTTTTTAAATCGTAGTAGTATGTGGAACAATGGTATAAACATCAGAATTAAATCAAGAACTTTTTATTCAATAATTTATATTGCTAGATTTATATTTTAAGTAGAACAAAACTCTAAAAAGTTTAACCAATGTATTGATTTTATAGTACCATGAGAATTTATTTTTAGAAAAAAAATATTACTTCATTTGAGAACCTCCCAAATATGCCATTTACTAGCGATGAAGCAAATGAATTTCTAATGTTTCTTAATATTTCAATCTACAATAAAACGCGTCTAACCAACTTGAAAGCTTGGTTATAGAGTACTAAATAAATTTCAAAATAATTTAACCTATAATATCTCCATTTCACTCGTATATTTTCACTAAGAAATATTTTACAACAGAGGTTGGAAATTAAAAAAAAAAAAAGCTAAATTCATTGAAATTTTTATAAGCATAGAGACTAAATACTGATTATTGTTGCTTTGTAGATTTATAAGTGTGGCTTATTTGTATATTTGCAAGTAGAAATAATGCAATATTTTCTAGTGGAATAAAAATTATTCGGGAACATATTAATGAGAAATGTTTTGTTATTACTATTCAATTTGTTGTAGTTAATAGCCTCGATTTTTTTAAAAAATTTTATTTATCCCTAGAAAAAACAAAATTAAGTTTTTTTTAGCGCCAGGCAATAGGGAAAGTGTGGATAGCTTGTGACTTTTTACTTTTTTAGTTCATTAGTCCCAAATGTGTTAATATTGAATACATAGCATAACTTGGGTAATAAATATAGGAATAATAAAACTTTATGCCAAAAATTTGCTTATAGTTGAGCATGTTACACATTGTAGGAATAAATATATTTGGGGGAAAATATATCTAGCTTTTTTTTTTTATTTTTTGGATATTAATTAATGATATGTAGCTAGGATTTATGCAGTAAAAAAAGTTTCAAAAAGACTTGCTCGTAAAAAAATAATTAAATGTGTTGACATTTGCATTAAAGTATATATAACAAACATCGTGCATATGTTTAAAAAAGCTCTGTTCTTTAATGCATTTTTATCATTTTAATAATTTAGATATTACCTTAATTTTATGCACTACAATTATAAATAATTTACATCACATCACTCACATTTTTTAAACACATTGATAAGCCTTTAGTATTGTATACTATAGCATTTTTATACTTTTTGCATTGAAAATAAAGCTCTAGAGAGTAAAGCTATTTCTCTGAGTATATATATAAGCAAGTAGTCATTTCGAGGCTATGAAAAAATAACACAATTTCTTTTATTTCTAGAATACACTTAATTTGATAAGCGGAATAATTTCTTAATATTTTGTAAACAGTAATATTTAAAAAAAAAAACAAAATTTTTTTGACTATAGTTACATACGAACTAAAAAATATAATATTTTCTTTTGATTTGTATAATGAGTTTATCTCACAACACAGTAAACTATTTATACAAAATTGAAGGGGAAACTCCTTTTTACTATCCTACTGATGGATTTAATAACAATAAAGGTCAAGATATTTCTATTGAAGCTGATATCTACAAAATGAAATTCAACGATCAAGGGTTCAGAATAGGCACAGATCCGCTAATAGAATTTAAAGACGAGTATTTGACAATGGAAATTAACTCTTTATCGAATCAAAAAAATGTAGTTGATAATTCAAAATTAAGCGAAAACAAAAGAGTTAATACATCAAAAAACGATCAAAACAACTCTATTTTCACATCCAGCACCGATGCATCAAATTCTGGATACGGATATAATAATAACCTATCTAACGAAGGGTTGAGAATAAATCCTTTCTACCCAAATGTATCCGAAACTGGGGTACGTAACTCAAATTTCGACAATTCTCTATTGAGCGGCGGGGCAGTAGATTCAAATTCAGATGCAAATCTATCATATGGTTTTAATCAACACTTCAAAGGCCAAAATACTATGGAATTTGACGAAAGTTTCTTTTCTAATGAGCTTAAAAACAATTTTAATTCCGGAAATCAACAATTTTTTTTTGATAGCTCGTTTCCAAGTGTAGATTATTCCAAGCCAAGTCAATGCCTATCTTACACAAACACTAAATCGGATTTTAAACATAATAGCACATCTATCAATGGCGCAGGAAATATGAATAATAACGCTAGCTACAAAATAGATGAAAACTTGCCCATAAGAGTTATTGGACCAAAAATTGCTAACCAAAATTCAAACTACAAAAATGATAGCTATGATTATGAAAAAAATGAAGAAAGCTTTGGAAAAAGGTTTGAAGTAAATATAGGCAGCAATATTTTTGGAATAGGAAATGATAATATTTCTACTATTGGTAATGTAATAAATGGCGGAATGAGCAAAAAAGGTTCCGAAATGTTAAAAAATATCACAAACCCTCAAGAATTTATTCAAGGAAAAACATTTATAACTCAAAACGCCAATAGTTACAATCAAAATAATAATGCTATTCATAGCTCTCCAATAAATAGCAGTCAACCATTATTGAATATACACTTTGATACTAAGCTAGCAAAATCGATCAGCGAAAGCCAAAACCCATCAGGACAAATAGACATAATAAAAAACATGTTTAGTGATACCGAATATTTGGGCGCTGTTAATACTAGCGAGTATCCCAGTTTACAAAAAGACTTGATGCCAAAATCTCAATTTTTTAATTATAACTCAAATAGTAATAGCGAGAATCAACTTTTGGATTTTCAAAATAATACTGCAGACTTATCCTTCACCAAAAGCAATGAAGTACCGCTTCTAAAGTCTAGCTTAAAATCCCAGAGTAAGCGATATTATAGGTCAAATGACCCAGATAAAAATGAATATAGATTTACTCAATATAATAATAATCAATGCAATACAGAAAACAAACCAACGGGTCAATTAATTGATGACAAATACAGTCTTTATAAAAGTAGTGATTCTTTAGACCTAGCAAATGGATACTCAAGATATGATCAAGAATATATACCAAATTTTTCATGTTTTGCAAACAGTCAATTTGACTATAGTCCAATATTTATTTCTTCAGGCAGTCATGGAATTAATGTAGGCTCAAGTAATAACGGCGACTTGAGGCCGTATAAATGCAATACTTGTAACCAGTCGTTCAGTAGAAATCACGATTTAAAGAGGCATATAAAAATTCACACAGGAGTCAAACCGTATAAATGCAAGAAATGCGGGAAAAAATTTGGCCGCTCTGATGCATTAAAGCGCCACAGTCTAGTAAAAAAATGCAGAATGCTAGACCAAAATAAGACCAAAGATTCTACTCTAAAGCCCGATATCAATAATAAATATAAGCATGGAAAGCAAGTGCGTGATGGTGTGGGCTATGATAAAACTTCAACAGACTCAGGAAAAAATCCAAGAAATAGTACTTCAGGAATAAAGAATGACTATATCAAAGGGTCAAACAACAATTTAGAAAAAGACAGAAATAGTAACATTAATTTATCAGAAAACGTATTAAGCGGAAATATAAGTGACGATTTAAATATGAATATCCAATGTGATTTACAGTCAGACGCTTTGATTAATACCATGAACTATCATTCCCGAGAAAAAGTCGACACTGACAGTATGATGGAAATAGCTAATTCTATGGGATCTAGTTCAAGTGATTCAAACCAAACAATAAGTTTAAAAGAGTGTGACTTTGATCGCTCAATTGAATTATTGGATGGGAATTTACATTACAATTTACAAAATTCTGAAGAGGATATGATCAGCCCTCAATCTATTCAGCTACTTCTTTCAAAGATAGGAGAAAATAATTATAACTGACGGCATTAATAACTAAACCAAAGCTACTATTACACTGGTAGAACTTTATATCTCTCTTCATCTTGTTGTTTTCTGTTGAGAAAAATATAATAAGATTGCATACCGCTTAGAATATTCAAGTTTTTTTTACATTACATAAGATTTATATACAAATGATACTTTACAATAATATAATTTTCCATATACTATTAAAATTTACATGCTTTAATACGACTAGTAATTAAATGAGAGGTTAATTATTCTTGTATAAATAGTATAGTTTTTATTGAAAAAAAATGATACTATTGAAATCGTAATTCTAGCGCAAATAATTAAATTTATGTTTATAGTATTATTAGCCCTAGCTTAATTGATATTCGTTCGGATAGTAGTTAGGGACTTGAGCTACAGGCTCATTTACTGAAGGATATTGAACCGAAGGATATTGTACCTTTTGTGATTTAGTCAAAGGATCTTGAGCTATTTGAGCTTGATACATAGGCTGTTGTGCCTTTGGAGCTTGGATTTGAGAAGCTTGAGCAACAGGAGCTTGAGCAACAGGAGCTTGAGCAACAGGAGCTTGCACAACAGGAGCTTGAGCAACAGGAGCTTGCGCAACAGGGGCCTGGAATACAGGAGCCTGACTTTGAATCTTTTGCGGTGCAGCTTCTTGCACATATTTTGTATCTTTGTTGGTTGGACTGTATTCAGAAAGAGCTCTTGGAGTGGGTTGTACTTCTAATAAAACGCTAGATGAACCTGTTGGTTGTATTTTTTCTACGTTTAGTACTCTCTTAAAATCTATATTTGCCATCTCTTTTCCAAAATCCTTGATATCTGCCAATTTTTTCTTGATTTTAGCTGAGTTAGCTATCTTGGAAATGTTTTCTGAATGTAATCTAATCATTTCTATAGCGCCACTAACAATTCTATCAAGAAAAGATTTTACTTTCCAATCTTTTTGAGGGTCGGAAATTGGAACGGGTAAAACTGAATTTGCGTTGGAACCTCCGATATTAGCATTGAAGTTTCCAGATTTGACAGGAATTGGTACAGCTATGTTGCTGCCAGAAATTTCTTGGCCCGTATTTTGACTATATAGCCTATTTGTCGGCATTGATATAACGTCTTTCAGACATATTATCATAACTCCGACTGAGATTCTAAATACTTTCATCGCTACTTGTAAAATTTAGATATAGATGGTTTTTATGTTAAATGTTAGTTAGAGCTATAAATGTTTAAAGTTGGCCTATTTTGGCAATTTATTTTAACTAAAATAATTTTAACGTACCCCTATAATATTTTTTGATAATTTCTTGGTATATTATAAAATCGTAGAATTTATAGAGTATTTTTAATTTTTATTAATCGGTTTCTTGTTTTATTTTGTAAGAGAGATTTTTTCAAAAGTTTTTTCTTTTTTTTTTTCAACTAATATATATAATAGTATTTAGATATTCTTTTTCTGTTTATGCAGCTGAGGATTGAATTTTTTAATGCTAAACTCGAGCTGATTTGATTTAATACATCTGATTGTGTTTATCGCCTATCAATAATGCAATGAATATGTAGTGTAATGTTAATTTTTGAATATAAAAGAGCTGTAAATTTTTATTTTTATTTTTTTGTTTTATTGCCATTCTAGGAAATTTTGTATATCGAATATTTTGTTTGATTCTTTAATTGTCTAATTGATATATAAAATATTTTAATTCTTGTTCTAGGCAAATAAATTAATAATTACAGTATAATTGTGTAAAAATTGACTTTTTATTAATAATATAATCTAGGCATAGAAAAAAGGTACCTTCTATATAAATATTATATTTATAATAATTAAACGGCGTAAAATTAAAGCCTAGGGTATAGGAATAGAATGTAAAATTTAATTTTCGCTTTTTTGGCGAATTGCATAAATTTTCAATTTCAGTTGAGTCCATTTTGAAACTTATAATTTTATAAACTCCAATGATTGGTTATTTTTATTGGGCTATTTAACTAGTGAGTTCTAGAATAGGAATATTCTTTTTAGCTTACAATTTACGATATAGTAGATTCAGTTAATATACTTGAAAAAGTTTCTATCAAAGCAGAATTTCAATGGTTGCTGGTAAATATACGGCCAAAAGAGAGTGAGTATGAAAAAAATGAATTAATATAACTTATTTTTAGGATCTAAGTAGATTTTTAGTATTAACACCAAACCCTGTAGCTCATTTTCGAATCAAAAAGATTAGCCAAATACGTATATTATTTATTATTAACCCTTAGACGGATATTGCATAGTTTTTGTTTTACTAAATCTAACGAAATAGGATCAATAAGAATGTTTTGATTCTGAAATTTATTATAGTGTTGGTTTTATAAAATTTAATAGCAAGTAGAATTTAGTCTTAATCCTTTCATGTGCGGTTGTCTTTTTTTTTTTTTTTTAAACTAACAAAACTATGAAATTTAATGACGGTCTGATATTTCAATGTAGAATGTCAATAATTTATTAATTAAAAACTTCAATATAATCAATAGGAAATGATAATTAATAGATCTGGCCAATTATGTTTAAATGCGTTGGCCCCAGAAAGAGTTAAATATAATCTACGAATAAAGTAATTATAAAATTTAAAGAGTGTTTCCCGCAAAAGTGTTATAATTTGAGAACCTATTATAGTTTGTAACATATTAACATAATATAAAACATAATTTTCTAACTATTAATGTGGCCAAAGCTATTACATATATCAATAATTGATAATTGACTAGACCATTTAATAGTATATACAATCCTATAAAAATTATTTAAAATTCGATAAATTATTGATATTTGGTTTTAATATATACATGTAGCCAACTGTTTTCTAAAATTGACAGTTAAAAAAAGATGGATTATCTCGGAAATGTTCAATATTAGAATCACTGAAAGGTTTGAAAATTTATTCTGGTTCAACTTATTTTTTTACTAATACTATTAATAGTACTTTATTTTAGCCTATAAAACGTAAAAAAGGTTATGAGAAAATATGCAACAAAAAAAATACACACAAACGCTAAAAATATAATTTTTATTGTGAATTCTTATTTTGTTGTTACTAAAAAATAAGCTCCAAATGGATAAGTGTTTTGAATTGATAATTGATATTTTTTAGATAAGGATTAGCCCCTAAAAGATCAAAAAATATCAGCTGTCACTTCATTACCTTTCAATCCAGAATGTGTGGAATTATTTATATTTAAATGTGATTAAGTAACGTGAAACCCCCCAAAAGGTGTTATATAAATAAAAGTGATATTTTCAAAATAAAAGTGAATTTCAAAATCAAAGATCACTAGCCCACTAAAAAAAAAAAGCAAAATAATCTATAAAAATTATGAAATTTTTTATGAGACTAAAATATTAAGAAATCTTCCTGATTTTTAATAGTTTCTTACTTTTTTTAATGAATGTTGAATTTATTTTTCATTTTAGTTCTTTAGCCATTGTGAATTAATGAAATGTGCTTTTCTCTCTTTGGCAACACTTTTAAAAATATCGTTTTTTATTTGCAATCAATCATAAAATAAATTTATTATTTGTTATCAGATTTCATCTCACTGACGCTTTTATGAATTTCGAAATTCTGTCATAAAACAATACATAGTCGGTAGTATTTTGTAGATAGAAAATAGTTATACGTTTGGTAAAGATATAATAGGCCTAATGAACATTTATTACATTTTAATTACATTGCACACAAACAAACTTTCCAAATGTCTGTATTTTCTTCATAATCGCTTGCTATTTTAAATTAATTGGTTAAAACCTACTCAGCACAAAGTTTGATTTAGTGCTATTTTCAAGCTTTTTTATGCAAGGAGCCATTAAACTGAAAAAATAAATGTATAGCTGAATAAGGCCTATTAAAAAATTTTCATCCGCCAATAATTGATCTAGCTGGTCAAGATCATTATTTTTTGATAATCTTGCAAACATAAGAATATAAAATATTTCATTTAATTAACTTTAGCAGGATTGTTTTTCTTGGCGTTGTATAAAATGAATACTTTATTTAAAAATAAAAAAATATTCCGCGAAATTGGTTTCGTTACATACGGTAGATTATATACACAAATAAATTCACATAGTAATGCTGCAGATATACAAAACCCAGAATCTGAAACTAAAATAACAAACTCAAGCAGAGTAAACTATAAACTGAGAACAAAGGTATTTCTAATATAATAATAACTATATATTATCGATTGGTTTGTTAATTTTGTTCGTTTCTAAGCTTTATCTATAATTTAAAATCTAAAACTAACTCCAGGGAGGAAATTTCATCGACTACAGGAGAATTGCTGTACATGGCGGATCTGGAGGAAGTGGTTGTGTATGTTTCCAGCGAGAAAGACATTTACCTCGAGGTCCACCAAACGGTGGAAATGGTGGAGCCGGGGGTAATGTGATTTTTGTTGCAGACATAAATGAATCTAGTCTATATTCCATTCCTACCAAAGTGTCAGCTCAATCAGGCACTCGAGGTAAAGGTAAAGATATGAATGGTATAAGAGGGAAAGATACTATTGTGAGGGTACCTGTTGGTACAATTGTACGCGAAATAGCGCCTCCAAATTATGAATTTTTGACTGGATATGACTCTAACTCTTTTTTCTCAAACAAAAAGTCGAAGGATAAAAGAAGTAATATTAAAAATCGAACCAAAAGCGAAATATCTAGTGAAGGCAAAGAAAGTTTAACGGAAAATGAAAACTCTGATAATTACTTTGGTGAATCAAAAAAAAAACCTTTTGAAAGTGCCTTAGAAAAATTACATTATGAAATCGAGTCTGAAAGAAAAGAAGTTCTAAAAATTACTTCTTTGTACAACTTTTACCCTTCAAAAGTTATTAGAGACGAAAGTACTGATATTCAGAATTTACCTGAAGAGTATTTATCATATTTACATGAGCTTTCCAACCAGACTCCTATACAATTTGATTTCGATGAAGATAAACAGTCACTGATAGTTGCTCGCGGTGGGTTTGGCGGATATGGAAACCCCCACTTTGCTTCGTCTACGAATAGATCGCCATATATGGCTCTCAATGGACTACCTGGGCAAATGCGCTTCTTGGAGCTGGAGCTAAAAACTATAGCTGATGTTGGACTTGTCGGCCTGCCTAATGTTGGAAAATCTACCTTTATTAGTGCTGTTTCTAATGCTAGCCCTAGAATTGCAAACTATCCGTTCACAACATTAAACCCGTATATTGGGACTATTACCTTAGACAACTACAAAAAGCTGACTATTGCAGACATCCCTGGTATAATTAAAGACGCACATTTAAATAAAGGCCTTGGCTTATCATTTCTCCGACACATAGAGAGATCGAATATTTTAGCATATGTTGTAGATTTGAGCTTGCCGGATCCATGGACACAGCTATACACCCTACGCAGCGAACTTGAATTTTATAAAAAAGATCTCACTAAAAAACCCTCGATTGTTATAGCTAACAAAGCAGACCTTTCGCTAACATCTAAACCGAACTACCAGCGGTGGTTAGAGTTTTCTGATATCCCTATCATTCCTGTTTCCTCTAAAAATGTTAAAAACGTTTCTAAGGTTATTCACACTTTAGCGAATTTACTCGAAGCTAATAAAAAAAACTGATTAGAACATTACGGTAATACTCTCAGCATCTCACATAACTGACAGAAATAATATAAATTTTTTTTTTTATATATTTATTCTTCGTTTACTCACAAATCCGATTAATGATTCATTTAATTTATATTCATTATACATAAATGATTTGGTATATTAAATTTGTGGAAACCAGTATTATTTATTTATTGCCTAATTTCAATGGACTTGTAGGCTTATTGAATAACTATTATGTTTCAATATCCTATATTTATAGACTCTATTTTTTTACTGGGCTGCTAATGCCAAAATTTTACTTAATATTTAAACTTTGTTTAATTTTTGAACCCCATAATCCGAAATTTCATAACGAAAATAGTCTATAACAACAGCATTGAGATTTTTTTCTAATATTGTATGCCCAGAAATTCTTACAAATTCCAATTGAAATATTTATCTCAGGAAGAGTTCAATCAGTTGCCACGCAGTAGCTTCAAAATGAGTATACCAGGCTATTAAACTATAATCATCGATATTAAATATATTTATAACCCGATATAATGCCAAATATAAAATATTGATTGATATTTAAAGCTAGAAATATTCTATTAACATAAGAGATGATGTTTTGAAAGTAAAAAATATAGCATGAATCATTAGAAAAGAGGATAGTATTGTTGAATTTTAATATTTATAGTTTGATATCTGGTTGTGATCTGGTATCTCCAAACACTATGAAGTTTATTCCAACTTTTTTTTAGGAAAAAAAAATATCAATTTACTAAGTAAAACCAAACTTGATACATTTTATATAATTCCATAAAATTTTATAGCAAGACTTATTCAGTAAAAACTATACCAAAATAAAAATAAAAATAAATAATATAATAGTATAAGCCGTTTCTCTATCAGCCTATCTGATAATTTTATAAAAGTGTGTAATAGGAATCAGTAATAGAAATATTTGCTGTCCTTTTAAACTATCTCTAGTTCGATGGGCGCAATGAAATACCCCAATTCATGAAAAATAGACCATACATACGACATATAGTAAGTTGACATATTTAGCGCCTTGTTTTACTCTATATCTTGCAAATTTAAAAATTATTCAAGTCTAATCTAGTACGTTTGATGAAGCCGTTTTTTCTTATAAATAATCTTATACTTGGCTGAAAAATCTATCTGAGCGCCAAGCTCGATACCTGGTGACAGAAATTATCCACGACAGCAAACAACTGTATGGATTTTTCGCCTTAGCTAATAAATTCTCTGAAATCACTGCAGTCTGAATTGCCTATTGCGATATAAACCACCTTAGGCCAAAAATAATTTAACTTTGGATGAAAGTTTTGTATACAGTACTTTGATAATTACGATAATTAAGTCACTAATCTACTGCTATTCTCTTATGTCTATCTGCTCAATTTCCTCAATGGTCTAAATTAAATTGACAAAATGATCTCATGATTATTGGATAATAATTGTATTCTTACGTATTTCAATTGGCTGTTACTTTTTGGATGTGTTATTTCAATTGGTAAGTGTAAAAAGCTTTTATGCTTTTTTTATCAGCAGCTTTCTAAAATTTGATTTAACGATTCAATTTATTAAATATTTAACTATACACTCATAGATTTTTTTTTCAACCATATACTAACAAAATGATAAATTTATATACTAAAAGACTAATTGTTTTAAAGTCAGTAAACAGAAAATATGTATCTACAAAAATTTCGAATAGTTATATATCAAATAACCCTGCAAAATTCTCATTAGGTACTAAAGTTATTCGATCAAGATATTATAGCTCAATAGGTAACCATACATAAATATATTTTGATGAAGGATTTGATCGGGGAAAATATATCTATCGTTCTTTTACTTGATATTTCTAGAAAATTCAATCTCGAAAATAAGAAATATAGGGATAATTGCCCATGTTGATGCAGGTACTTTTTAAAGCTGAACTTTGTAAAAAAAATATGCTTTATCATATACATATGTATTTCTCAACTATTATTTCATTAAGGTAAGACCACAACCACTGAAAGATTTTTGTATAGCTCCGGATTCACTAAACACATTGGAGGTAATATTAGGTTATTTCTTTTCATTAATACCTTTCAAAACTAAAGTCAAAAAATATCTAAACTTAGATGTAGACAAGGGTGATACTGTAATGGACTATTTGCCTGCAGAAAGAGAGCGAGGCATAACGATAAATTCCGCTGCGATAACTTTCGGCTGGAATGACCATCAAATCAATTTAATTGATACTCCAGGCCATATAGATTTTACTATCGAGGTCGAAAGAGCTATTAGAGTACTCGATGGCTGTGTAACAATACTTGACGGCGTTTCAGCTGTTCAGGCTCAAACTTTAAATGTCTGGAATCAATCCAAAAGGTATAATTTGCCAAAATTGATTTTTATAAACAAGCTTGATAGGGACGGAGTAGAACTTATCCAAAATTACAAAGAAATTGCCACAAAACTTAAAACTCGCCCTTTGGTTTTACAAGTTCCGTTTTTCAAAAGTGACTTGAATATATTATCAAAAGAAAGCTCTGAATTTATTTACTCTCTATTTAAACCCTATGCGCTAAACTTTGATGCAAGCGAAAACCTTCCCCTTTTTTTAATTGATCCAGTTTCAATGAAGATATTAGCTTATCACCCTGAAAAGAAGACAAATATGAGCCAAATAACTATTGATATTATCCGCCCCGTAGGAACTAGCGATCCTTCCAATTTTCTGTGGGATTTAGCAATTAATGCAAGGTATACGATCTTTGATATATTGGGTGGTTTAGATTCCGAATTTCTTGACACTTACTTTAGTGACAGCATTGATGGAAACCCGGAATTAGTACAAACTGATTGTATTAAGTCTGCAATAAGAAGACAGACTATATCTTGTGCTGTATCTCCGATTCTCCTAGGCTCTAGTTTTCGAAATTTCGGAGTTCAACCTGTTCTTAGTGCCGTAGTGGATTATTTACCATCTCCCGAGGACCGCTCTACTGTTTACGGGACTACTAACTCCTCGCACTTATCGCAAGAAGGCGATTCCAAAAAGGATACATATAAGCAAACTGAAATTAATATTATAAAATCAGTAGGAATGGCTGACAACTACCATATATCAAAAAGCAAAAATAGAGTTGATGTTCCTTTAAGCTCATCAGAGCCTTTGGTCGCATTTGTTTTTAAAGTTGTAGTTGATCAGAAAAAAGGTCCAATGATATTTGTGAAAGTTTACTCTGGAACTCTAACTAACAGGGAAATTGTAGTTAATTCTTCAAACTTTGGAATTAAAGAAAGGGTTACCAAGATATTCCAAATGTATGCAGATATCCCCGAGGAAATTTCACAAATTACTTGTGGAAATATTGGGGTTATATTAGGCTTCAAAAAAACAAGAACAGGCGATACTATTTTATCCACTAACCACCCTAGCTTAAAGTCATTCGATTTATCAAAAGTAAAGTCAAACCCGACTTTTTCTCCACAAGGAAATTGGGATTCACTCGGAAACCAAAGCTTTTCTAATAACGGCGATGCTGGTAGTAAATCCCTTCAAGTAGGTATGGTACTACACGGGATTGTTATACCTCCACCAGTATTTTTTGTTTCTATTGAACCTCAAACACTGTCTGATGAGAAACACTTAAACTCGACTCTTAGCAATTTGTTGCTTGAGGACCCATCACTTAAAATCTATGCAGACAACGAAGGTGGCCAGTTGCTCCTATGCGGTATGGGCGAACTTCATTTAGAAATTGTTAAAAATAGACTAATTAATGAGTTGAAGGTAAACGCAAGAGTTGGTAAAATGCTTGTTTCCTACCGAGAGTCTGTTTGCAACCCGAGCGAGGTTAAATATGTGTTTGATAAAGAAGTTCCTGGCGAAAAAAGTTACCGAGTAGGAATGAAAGTAAACGTTGAGCCTTTGTCTGAAGAGCAACTATTGGATTTAAACTCAGACGTTAACCAGAATTCAGATTATATAAAGTTAGATAATGATATTTTTGTCTTGATTGAGTCTAAAATAGGTTCTGGGAATAACAAGGTTTCAGCTCAAAAAAATAAGGAACATACTGAAGGAAATAATTCAAGCTATTTAAAATCAGGAAAGGGGACTAGTTCACAACCACATTCATCAAGCTTGGGGAATGGTGTTGAGGGCATTAATGAACTGGTTAGAAGAACAGTACTGAACGCTATTTCGGCATCGATATATCAAGGCCCACTAGTTAACTACCCGCTAACACGTTTAATTGTGAGAATATCAGAAATCGACCTATTTGGCTACGAGCCAACCAATTTTTCACCCGTTAGAATATGCACTCGCGATGCATTTAAAAGAGCGCTAGAAAGCGCACAGCCGGTTATTTTTGAGCCAGTTATGAAAGTTTATATAAATTGTCCAAGCTCGAGCGTCGGTATTTTAGTCAACGAGCTTGAGAGAACTCGCAGGGCGAGAATAATGGAGCTTGACGATCAGCTGAGTAGCGATGGGGACGAATTGGTTAATGGAGAAAATGGAGCGACAGGCGAGGACTCTGACTTTAGCAATTTCTTTGTGCCGAGCTCAATAGGTGGCGAGGACGTATACAGCCGCACTGCAAACACCATGCCAGCGCCAAATAAAGAAATAGTCGCGATAGTTCCGCTTTCTTCTATGATAGGGTTTAGCTCAGCTTTACGAAGACTGACTGCTGGATCAGGGTCTTTCACAATGCAAATTAGCGGAGTCAGTCCAGTTGATTCGAATACACAGAAAGATATTATTAAGGAAATGAGGGGTTATTGATAATTTGAAGTGCTTTATCTATATTAGATTTAATCTCGTTTTAAAAATTAAGTTTTTTTTTTTTTTAGATTATTAATTATCTTAACGGTTGCTTTGTTTTTTAGACTGGTTTTGGGGAAAATTTTTCCTTACATGCGATTGTTTTCAAATACCTACTAGAATTTAAAATCTTACATTTATATTTGAACTCTCTTAATCATCATCAAGTATTCAAGTATGGTTAAAGTTTATCATTTATTAACAAAAAAAACTAAAAAAGATATAGCTTTTAAAGTTACTTGATGCTCTAGGTGATAGCATTAATGGCTAAAAATCCCAAATGTAGATTTTGTATACTATATTTTAACGACCTATTCAAGTTAGTGTTTGTAATAGCATTGTTTTATTTTTTTATCTGTCTTTTTTTTTTTTTTTAAAAAAAATATGAATGTAACATACAAATACAAACTAAATTACTTATCCATTTGATTGAAAAAATGGCAAGGTGTTTCCTATCTAAAAATAAGGGACGAATTTGTATTTAAAAGACAATTATTTCATACAGTAGCATACGAATTATACTCGCAACATAAAATTTTCCATCCTCAAGTGAACAACTAAATATTATTGTATTCTTTATTTATATTTTTTTAGTAAGAATACTTTTTTTTTTTATTTTTGCAAAACACAACTAAAAATATAATTTGATTTCATTTATATAATTTTCACTTCCAAGCACATTAAAAAAAAAAAAAAAAAATTATTCGATCTTGGTAATTTTTTTTTTTAGTTTGTATGAATAAAAAAGTTTAACGTTTTAATGGTGAGAGGAATGGATTCGTTTCTGTAGAAGAATATGGGTGTGTTTTGTATAGTGTTAGAATTTGGGCATGAAGTGGTTTTACTATGTAATGAGGCGCGGATACTGGTAAGTTTTTCATCGATTTGGGAAGGCGATATGTATGAAGGGGATGAGGAATCAAACTGGGACCAGTTTGGAGATTTTTGTTTTTTTATCCAAGAAAAGTCATCAACAGAAAAATCGATTATTGCCTAATTTTTAATCGATTATTGCCTAATTTTTAATCGATTTGAACGCAATAGGATTAAATAAAATAATAAAAGAGATAAGCTTTGGACGAGAATTAAAGAAAAGTTTTATGTTGAATGTAATTAGTGAAATAATGAAGTAGATGATAAATTACATTAGTGCCTAAACTTTGATCCGGGAAATACGGGTTTGCAGTAAATCTGATATTGCTGCTAGATTCGATAATCGGTTTATTTGAAGGTTGTATGTAAACGTCAATATTTTGGCAGTTTTCTACGCGAAACTATAAAATAGGAGAAAAGAGAAATGGTATAAAATATAGGTTTAAATGTTGTTAGTTAAAAAGAATAAAATGTTAATTTAAAAAAATATACTTGGTGTGACTTTAAGATAATGACGCAGTTTGAGGAATTTCTGATAGTTACAGAGCCTGATACGAGACCCAAATTCAAAAAGCAGTTAGAGATGCTATTGATATTTACAGCACGCAGGGTGAGAGTATTTTTAGAGTAGTCGATCCAGCAACTTTCAAGAGAGTTGATTTCCGAATCAATTGTAGAGATACTAGTACCTGAATTTGCCACCAGTTCACAAAAGTTGCCTTCAAGATTTGAAACTTTGATACAGTCGGGCTCTAATTTTCATATTGTGAGATAAGAAGTATCGAATATTAATTGGATATTATTTTAAAATAGAGTATTATATTCAGAAAGAAATTGTTTTGTTTTCAGATTACATTGCGCAGCTAATATATGAATTCTTACTTTCATTGACTTTTTTTTCATTTATTGGGGTACTCGAGTTTGTATTTTTATTCGAGATCCCAAAGCTTTTTGGAAAGCTTTTAATAGAGAGTGAACCGAAAATAAATTTATTAGTTGGAAAATTATCTATTTTTCGTTTAGAGTTAGCCTTTTCTCGTAATTCTGTGACGCCCTGAATTATATTATAAGCATTATGAAAAAAAAAAAAGCTTCAATTATAATGAACATAAATAAAGAATAGTTGGTAATTTTTGAATGATTGAAGTTTTTTTAAGGACATTGGGGTTACCTCATTGCATATCTTTAAATCGTATAGAGGTAAAATAGGTTGTATTTCGATTATTAAGGATTCGAGAGATTTAATTTTGTCGAATATGGGGATTAGTAAATCGTTTGAGACTGTGCTCTCTAAAGAATT
>LSSN01000072.1:23468-38430 GCA_001970855.1 Smittium culicis
GAGGAATTTCTGATAGTTACAGAGCCTGATACGAGACCCAAATTCAAAAAGCAGTTAGAGATGCTATTGATATTTACAGCACGCAGGGTGAGAGTATTTTTAGAGTAGTCGATCCAGCAACTTTCAAGAGAGTTGATTTCCGAATCAATTGTAGAGATACTAGTACCTGAATTTGCCACCAGTTCACAAAAGTTGCCTTCAAGATTTGAAACTTTGATACAATCGGGTTCTAATTTTCATATTGTGAGGTAAGAAGTATCGAGTATTAATTGGATATTATTTTAAAATAGAGTATTATATTCAGAAAGAAATTGTTTTGTTTTCAGATTACATTGCGTAGCTAATATATGAATTCTTACTTTCATCGACTTTTTTTTCATTTATTGGGGTACTCGAGTTTGTATTTTTATTCGAGATCCCAAAGCTTTTTGGAAAGCTTTTAATAGAGAGTGAACCGAAAATAAATTTATTAGTTGGAAAATTATCTATTTTTCGTTTAGAGTTAGCCTTTTCTCGTAATTCTGTGACGCCCTGAATTAATTATAAGCATTAGGAAAAAAAAAAAAGCTTCAATTATAATGAACATAAATAAAGAATAGTTGGCAATTTTTGAATGATTGAAGTTTTTTTAAGGACATTGGGGTTACCTCATTGCATATCTTTAAATCGTATAGAGGTAAAATAGGTTGTATTTCGATTATTAAGGATTCGAGAGATTTAATTTTGTCGAATATGGGGATTAGTAAATCGTTTGAGACTGTGCTCTCTAAAGAATTCAGGATGTCTGAAATCTCTATTTCAACAAGTATATGGGCATTAAGTGAGACTGTGAGGGGTGGTATAAATAGATGACTTTTTGTAAATACCTTGTTTTTTGTTTTTGTAAGTGATCCAAAATTGTTCTATTAAAAACGATGTGCTGTTACTTTGGTTATCGCTTGTTTTTTCCATTTTTTTATGATTTTATTGTGCGATAAAGAAAATTTTTAGTAAAACTTAAGAATTGGCACAAAAATCGGAGTGAAATGATAAGTAAATGTAAGCTGACTTTAAATTCGAAAATACAATAACTGTAGTAATTTCAGGGCAACGATTTTAGTGAGCTTGGATAGTATATCCAATCAAATTCCCGTATAACTAAAAATCAAATATTCGATTAAAATATAATCGATCAATGAAAATCGCTTATAGATATTACTTATATTAGGAATATTCAGCTTTGAAAAGCGGTTGTTGAATACGTAATTAAAGGCAATCTAAAGCGCTTGAATTGTTCTATTTTGTTACAGTAGACTATATTGAGTTTAAAATTTGGGCTATACATATAAGAGATATCTTTCTGGGTGGAAAAATCTATTTTTATCATTAGTTTTTTTTATATCCTGTGTAATATGATACGTCATTTGCTTTGGATAAAGTATAATCAGGTATGACTATCACTTTTCCTCGAATCAAAGCCACAATGATATATATACGCCAACGGATCGAAATGTAATTGGTGGAGAGTGACTTAAAATAAATTTATCTAATGTGTTTTTTATTTTTTAATTATTTTCAATAATTTCATAATGAAAAAGAAAAAAAGACTATAATTTTTATTAGCTATATCGAATTCGCTTAGAGAAGCGTTACTTTTTCAATTTCTTTTTTTCTACCCTTCATATTTAGTTTAATTTATATGTCGCATAATTAAATACCATCCGATAAGGTACCAAATTCTGCCAATAGTTCATCTAATCGCATTAGCAAGATAAATTAGGCGTAAAAAAAGTCCCGCGAGTCAAGATAAACTCGCATATTTATCATTGTCTAAAGTGCAATTAATGACACATCTTACTATTTTTATAATTTATTTATATGTTTTTAAAAAAAAGAGAAAAAGTTGCAGATTATCAAACCTCGACGATTGACTTTATCGAAAAATTATATTATACAATTAGTAAGCAGAAATATTAGGAGTTCAAGAAATAAAGACAGTGTTTCAAGTCAATTGGCTAGGGCTTACGTTTTGAACTTTAGAGAGGAAATAATTTAAATTTTCTCTACTGCCATACAAAATAAACTTGAATCCGAAATCAGTAGAATACTAATAAAAACCCTCAACACATTTAAAATTGATGTTTTTAATTAAGTACATTACGGGACACTATAATAAGAAACAATACAAGGAAATTCAGGATGGACCATCTTGATAAAACGTTCGCAGAATCGATAATAATTCGAATGAAGTAGGTTAGTGGATGAGCAGTATTAATATTAGATACTGTTCGAAAAGATAAGATGAAGAGTATATCAATAATAGCCTTATGCTCTTATCTTTTCGTGTGTAAATCAGATAGAGGCTTGTAACCGTCTTGCCTAAGCTGAAGAAAATTTCGTCCTGATCAGACTGAATGTATTTTTTAACAAACGCATTTAGCTATTGGGTTCAGCGCTTTTCTGTATAGCACCTGAAATTGAAAATTCAATTTCTTTTTTTTTTTTTTTTGAGCCATTAGCTAAACGATTCGAATACGAGTGACTGTATACCTGATTCAGAAAGCTATTATTGACTTGCGCGAATTTGTAACTTTTCCAGAATTGGCTTTCCCCTAAATTTGGATTTTCGCCGCTTTTTCATATTCGGACAACAATAGAGAAAAACAGCTGTCCTAAACGCTGATAATTTCTGCAAACTTTACGACAAATTAAATCTTGATTTAAATTAATAGCAAAAAATCGTAAATAGATCTAATTCATGAATATCGAACACCCATTGGCTATAATTATCTTCCAATATTGCCTTTCTTACATTTCTGTCTCTGAACTATGAAAAATTCTGTTGAGTAGTTCACCTTTTTTTATATTAGTAATTTTATTTGCTAATGTATACCTGATAAAACTGTTGTGTGTAACAGGAATACTAATCGATTTTATTTTTAAGTACAATTAGAAAGTAACGAAATCTGATGATAACAAAAAATAAAAAGAAAGTTACACTACAATAAATAATTTCCTATATTTCTCGGCCTTCAATAACCTCTAAAAAGAGCAAAATTGTGTGCTGTTAAATACACACCTTTTTCTTTTCTGCTTTAATAAAATACACGAAGTTTATTAGTTAATTTCTCCCAAAACAGATATATTTCTCTTGGCTTAGCCTGAATTTGCGCAATTAGATATTTATTAGATTAATTGATATCAGCTATAACTTACACGTTTCTGAAAGCCTGTATTCATTTTCTTTTTCTGTGCTCGCAATCTCCCGAATCTCTAAAAATGCCCGATCCTTTTATTCAACTGCGTATAAAAAGTAATCTGAATTTGAAGTCTTTAACTCGACCATTTTGTTTATGCTTCAATGTATTGATTATAAAACATACTCGCTTCCCTCACGTAAACTAATAAGACTCTCAATCACCTTACTAGTTACCACAGCTTTTAAGCTTAATAATACCTAGATATTCTTCCAAATAATTATTACCACTCCTAAGTTAAACCCATCAAAAATATTCAAGCTGAATATATTTATCCTTCAAAGTACACAATCTCTTTAAAAATTCAAGCAACGAGTTAATCTTATTTTACTTTATACAAAAATGACCATCATTATAAGAAACTGGCTAATCATGTTCGTCTTTTTAAAAGCCGCAACAGCTACTCCTGTATTTAACCATGGTAAAAATTAGTCTACATAATTCCTACAAATCAGCTTTAGTATAATTTATATTAAAAAAAAAGGTTTATCCTATATAAAAGTATACTTTTAATTTGATAAACGCCCTTACAACTATACATGTATATATAAAATTTCCTTTCACAAATTTCATTAATGCAAAAGTTCTAACTATATGTGCTAATATCTATAATATTAGTTAATCTTTTTGACGTTAATGGAAATTTGTGCCCTGTTACTCCAAAGCTTAATGTAACCTGCCCGGTTTTGTGTGTTTCTGATTTGAGTTTTTGTCCTAACCTCGTAAAGCCACAATGCCCTCAAGACCAAGTATACTGTGTCGATGGTGCTTGCCGTACAGAATGCCCAGTTGACTTAGTAAACCCATGCTCCTGTGGCATTCAATCTAGTAAACTATCTACAAATGTACTGTCTTTAGTTCCTTGCCTAACCCAGCCTAACGTCAACATAACCCAATACAATCCATCCAGCCCTAGATCTATCCAGTCTGTATGCGCCTCCAACTTGGGCATTACATCCCCCCCTCTTTGGTCTAAAAAATTTAGTGGCGATATAGCCTGGATCAATTGCCCTACAACTTCCAAACCTATGACATTTATAGAACCTGTATATATCGCCTTATATTCCATTGTCGGGGCTGAAATGCTTATCTTACTCCTTTGGAAAATGTACAAATCTTCTCTAGAAAAAAAGGTTAAACCAGTCTCAAAAGCAAATACCTACCACAGTCCCTCTAACTCAATTAATGGTGCAAGTAGCTCTTCACAGTCTCTTGAAAATGATAAATCTAAAACTTACATCCCTAAACTTGATTCAACTGGCTGTATCGATAAAAAGAAGGCTACTCTGATGCCCAGCGTACCATATAGCATCCCAAACAGCCCTGATTTAAGCATCACTGAATATAGTTTCAGCTTTATTGGAACTTGTGCCTTTTACACTTTGATGCTTACTACCTTATCCTACTTTGGATTCTTTTTGCTCCTCACCCTTGACTACTACGAAGTTCTTGCGCGTAATTTCCTATTTATTAATCGCTTTAAGCATTATTCATATACTCTATCACCATTTGTACTAACTTTATAATTTAATTTTAAAAAAAAACTTTTATTTTCTTAGCTGGTGGAGCAAAACTGTTCGGCGGAAATTATCTCTATTTAGGCCGCACTTTTATTATTCTCTGGTGTTTCGTTACTCTCTGGGTCGTTGCCCTCAGCGTTATTCGAAATGATATCCTTAACTTCTTCCGTATCAAAACTCATTTTGGCCAAGGTGATATTGTTAAAGTTTCTCAACCTGAAGAAATTATAGTACTCGAAAAGTCAGAGTCTTCATCTGTAGTTGAATTGTTCCAAAGAATTGGAAACAATTTTAAAAAAGCAATCGGGTATTCACATTTATTTAACATACATTATTATTATAAACCGAGATTAGCAAACGTATCTCATACATTCTCCATAAAAAAGAAAAAAAATGCTAACTTTTTGCACTTTTTTTTATTTTTTAGTGCCGATAAATCCACTAGTAATTGTATTATAAAAAAAACCTCTCAGCATAGAAAGTACTTTGAATTTCTAAGCACAAGATATGTGTATCAAAGCGAAAAGTATGTTTATGAAACTATGGAATTTGACATTGGAAAATCTGGCCAAGAAATTTATCAATCTAGTAGTGGCCTATCTCAAGCTGAAGCTGAGTTCCGCTCTGAAATTCTCGGTTTAAACTTTATCAGCGTCGAAGTTCCTACATTCTTCAAATCCTTGGGAAAGGAGTAAGTTTAATCTCATTTTATCTGTAAATAATTATCTTGTCTTAATTTTCTTTACTAATTATTTTTATTAGGTTTTCCAGCTTTTTTTATATTTACCAATTCATGATTTTGTTATTGTTCTACTACTACTCATACTACCAAATGTAATCGATTTTCATACAACTAATATGTATTTTTAGCATTTTACATATCTATAAAAAAATTTTTTTTTCTTTATAGAGGTATTGCAGATACCTTAGTGATATTGGTTTCGACATTCATTAAAGTTTTCATTAACCTGAAATCTGAAAAGAGACTAAAAAAATTGGCTGAATTTTCTTCTGATTGCTTAATAAGCAGAGACGGAAGATTCGTAACCGAAAATACTAAAAATATTGTTGTGGGCGACCTAGTCGCAATTGAATTGGGCCAAGTTATTAGTTTCGACGGTGTTTTGGTCAGCGGCGAGATTATTGTTGATGAAAGCTCTCTTACTGGAGAAGCAATGCCAATAAGAAAAATTCCGTTACCTATAGACACTGAATACTTTGATGGCAGAAAAACTTCAAAAATGAGCTCTATTCTCTCCGGAACTACGGTTTTACAAACTAGCAGCTCTGATCCTTTGCACGAAACGAATAGTACTACTGGTATTTATGCCACTGCTCTAGTTACTAAAATCGGAACATCAACTGAAAAGGGTAACATGATTAGCAAAATTCTGAATCCTACGAAAATTTTATTTATATTCAACAAGCAGATTAGAGTTGTCATGTTTGTCTTGTTCATTCAAGGTCTTTTCTGGTTAAGCTTTGCAATTTGGCTTCTAAAAGCAAGCGCTATTGCTGGCTGGTTTTCTGGTGTATTTTCTTTAGCCCAGCTAATTTCGCCGCTTTTACCGGCTTCATTAGTTATAGGCCAATCTATTGCAGTTCAAAGACTTAAAAAGAAGCAAATATACTGCATTGATATACCCAGAGTCATGGTTGCTGGTAAAATTGAGATTTTTTGCTTCGACAAAACTGGAACTCTAACAAAGGAAGGTCTAGAGTTTGATGGAATTTCCGAGATTAAAAAACCTCAGGGAAATAATGAAACGCCATCTAAAGACTCAAACATTTCTTCTGAAGATAACAGGACGGATCTCAGTCTATCAAAGCTTGAAAACGATATTAGCAAAATTTCCTTAATTAGCTCTATCGGCTTAGGTTGCTGCCATTCTGTATCTATGCTAGGAGATACATTTATCGGAAACCCAGTCGATATTGAAATGTTCAAATCATCAGGATGGTCTCTGGGGAATACAAAGGAAGGCTTTATACAATCTATGTACAACTCTCCAAACAAAGCTATTACAAACTCGGATAATGAACCTAATGGAATCCATATAATCAAAAGAAATGACTTTGTACATCACCGCATGTCTATGAGTGTTGTTGCATTTGACGAAAGGTCGGGCGAAACTATCGTTTTCGTTAAAGGGTCATTTGAAAGAATATTTGAATTGTGTAATAAAAAATCTCTTCCGCATAATTACATCGAATTTGCAAAAAGTTTAGCAAGAAAAGGAAACTACGTACTTGCATTAGCCTACAAAAACCATGGGAAGATAGGTCTGGATTCTCTGGTTAATTTAGGCCAAGATGAAATTGAGTCTGACCTTGAGTTCTCATGCCTAATCGTATTTAAAAACAACCTCAAACCTGATACAAAGGCCGCTCTTGCCCAAATAAAATCTTCAAACACCAGAAATGTAATGATCACTGGAGATACCACTTTAACAGGTGTCTTTATTGCAAGAGAATGTGGTATGATTGAAGATGGAAAACGCGTTATTATTGGTGATTTGGACAAAAATAGAAACATCGAGTTTTTGGACATTGATAATAACGAAATTGTAAACATCTATAACACTGGTGAAAAAAGCTCCTTAAATCTGGATTATTCTAACCTTGAAATTGCCGTAACATCAGCAGCTTATGAAAAAATGGTTTCTGATGGAACAATATCATCTTTCCTCCCACATATACGCGTGTTTGGCCGAATGACTCCTCAGAATAAAGTCAGCTGTATAAACTATCACATGAAACTTGGGGTCACTGCAATGTGTGGTGATGGAGGAAATGATTGTGGTGCTTTAAGAGCTGCTCATGTTGGAATAGCCCTTTCAAACTCTGAAGCATCCATTGTTTCCCCGTTTAGCTCCTCAAACAAATCCATATTTACTTGCGTAAATTTAATGTCGCAAACTAGAGGAGCTTTAGCCACCTCACTCGCAAATTATAAATATCTAATCCTATATGGACAAACTATGGCCTCTTTCAAAGTTCTAAACATGTATTTTAGTATTGCAAATCCGCAAACACTTTGGATCTTTATCGATGCTTTTGTTACTGTTGGTATGTCTGTTGCAATATCTATGAGCAAACCCATTAAAAAGCTATCCAAATTCAGACCAACTGCAAAGATTCTAGGTGCACAGACCCTAACTTCTACGCTCGGACAAGTTTTTATAAATTGGTTCTTCAATATTATTACAATAACTTGGTTGTTCCGTCAAAGCTGGTTCAGGTGCCACGAATTCGATTCGAGCACATCAGACCTGGCAAAATGGTGGCTGCTGGGCGATAACTTTGAAGGCGAAATTTGCGCGCTGTTAGTATTGTTCCAATTCGTTAATGTCGGATTCATATACAATTTTGGTCATACCTTTAGACAAAGATGGTACAAAAACTATTTTTTGGTTTCTCTTTGGGTAGTCTTCATCTCATTAATTAGCTATGTAGAGCTCGCTGACCCTAATTATCTTGGATGTGCTCTCCGTATAAACTGTGGTGACCCTGACGTTTTGGTTAGTCTCGGATACAAAAGACCATCTTTTTATATTGAAAAATATAACACTCCTCTTGGCCACAACGTTTTAACGAAAAGTGCTCGTTATTCTCTATGGGCTATCAACCTCTCCAATATGGCTGTTGGAATCCTATGGGAGCTTGTCGTTGTTATTGGCCCTGTTGGCCGTTACTTTTCAAATAAAAAATCAAAGGCCATTAAACCCAAATATAAACTGTAGATTTAGCACTACTCTAATACTCGCATCAAGTCCGTTTATCATTTTGTAACTTTTAATTTTTTTTCCTCTTTTGTATTTATTATACTATAAAAGACATTATCATACGTCGATTATTTTTAACGACTAAATATATTTTTTAAATTTTAAAAATTCATTTATATTGTGACAATATTATTTATTGGGACCCTCTTAGTATATATATCTTTTCTCAGGATCCTCATTCACATTAATTTTGATTGTGTATAATTTTATTCAATAGATGGACAAGATCGTCTTACTATTTTTTTTTTGGTCAAAAAATACTTATTAATCAGAATAATCGGTGCAGCCTTTTATTTTATTTAAAAACTATTCATCATCTTTTGAGCATTCTATAAATTTCCTCCGATCCGAAGGCCCATTTACGATTTGTAGAAGACCTTCCAGACCATATTTAATTAATTGATAAATATTAACATAATAAATTGATTTATTGATAAAAATGTTATTATAAATAAAAGCTGCTATGATTTTCCTTTAGTATCTTTAGCCATTTCTAAAGTGCATTTAGCGCTATAAAATTCCAAAATTTAAAGCTCTATAGCAAAATATTTCTAAAAATTTAGCAACGTATACTTTAAAAAATATATAAAAAATAAATTAAAGGTTAAAGCGTAAATGGCAAGCATCAAAAGCCAAAAACCAACAATAACTGAGTACTGAGAATCTTCGGTGCCAAGGTCAATCGTTCGATGTGGCTCTTGAAAACTTTAAAAGTTCAAGCAACCCCAGCTTTGTTCTGGTAACGCCCACCAAATTATTGTACCAATAAAATTCCGAGTTTAAAATAAAAAATAAAAGCCCACCAAATTATTGGGCTGGCAACAACAAAAATTGTGGATGGCATTTAAGCTGCCCGGACTGCTAATGCTTGAAAGTATAAGTAAATAACCAGCCCCCTTGAACCGATACCCTGTGGGTATGTTGCATCTAGAGCGGTGGAGAGGAATTAGGTATAATTTTTTTAAAATACTTTATTATAATGTTTTAGTCATTTTTATGTTTTAAATAAATTTCTCATAAAAAAAAAAAAACTGAAATTCGTTCGGTATATATGATAAATTCCACATATAGCTGGCCCTATAAATGATGTAATTGAAATAAAAACCCAGATTGTCATGACTTGATTAGAAATCATTACAATTAGCACAAGCTAGCGTCACAGTTTGATACTGCGATCAAGTACTAACATCAAGTCCAAACGGTTAAATCTTTAAATTAAAATGGCTTAATAAAACATCAAACATAAACTACAAGCCTCCAAAGATAATATATCTATCGCGGATACTGAGAAACATACACTTGACCTCACCTATATAGACCTATATCTAAAAGAAATTTTATTATACTTTTTCAACATCACAGATCATTCTTAATCCAATGCTAAAACATCTGATCACGAGCTCGATGGAAGTTACCAAGACCTTCTTAGGTTTGATCTAAACCACGCGCAAAAGTGGGAAAATTCCATAACATCATCGATTAGAGTGTGCTCTAGAAACAAAAAAAAAATTTCTAGCATACTCCATAATCTAAAGTAGAAAATCGTTTTTTTTATCCATTCGCTTAGCTGCTGATGATTATATCATAAGCTAGAGGATAAATCAGAATGTATATACAGATTCTGTCCAGGAGAAGGAGCAATAATTACATGTTAATATTAATCAGCAATAAAAACTCTTCAGATCCAGATTTGAAAATATAGGTATCGGCCAGTCAGTATTAAATAATTGAAGATAATGAATCCAAAATCGATTCATCAATACCCGCAGAAGCACAAATTACAGCGATAATTGCTACGATTATACAACCAACGAACTAGAAAATCAATTTAAAAGCCACAGCGGCTTTACAGTTGGTGAAGCAAAAAGCAATAATCGCTCCGAAACTGTAAAATCGAGAAGATACAGCATTGAGTCAAAGGAATATGTTTCTTTATCGCCCGCATTAGTGATGCATGCACATTTCTAACTGATCATAAAATTCGAAATAGAAACATAAAATATTACAGATTTAAATCTATTATTTATGTATAAATAACTTCCAGCCTGTAAATCTCACAATTATCCGAGGGGTGTTTGGAAATATAATAATAGCCCAAAATGTAAGAGCGAAAATGACAAAAATTAACTGCTATAAAGAATTTACAAAAAGGTTGAATATTCGGGAAATCCAGAAAATTACACATGTTAATGCTTCCGAGGCATTTACTCAGCAGATTCAAAAAATCTCGGATGTATCAACTTGAATATTTGCAAATAGTTGTAAACCAATAGCTAAAAAAACTATCACTTGAAAATCCCAGATCGAAAATCACTAGCGATATACTTCTCAACCTTCAATGACCAAAATAAGGTATTCTACATAATCACCCTTCTCCTTTAATACTAAATCCTTACAATATGTAATTATGTGGAAATAAAAATAGTTCTAGTGGGTCTAAAGTAGACCTTCACATCATTGGCACTCACTTTTACTACTGATTATTGATTAAAATAAATATATTTATAACGCCTCCTCCCCTCTGTGGGAATTTCAGACATGAAAAATGTCGAAAAAACTAATAAAGAATTCTCGCTGAGCGCAATTAAATTTATATTAGTATCAATAAGGCATATTTTATTAAAAAGCCATGAATCATGCTTCAATATATCTAAGGTATGGGCTGAAACTAAAAAATTAATGAATTAATTTATGAGCCAATATGATATTCAAATTTTTTTGAAAATCTAAAATTAACGTTTTCTTGGATATATATCGTGAAAGAGAGATATTAGAATACTGATTCCAACTATACCCGACAATTGAATAATTAATAAATGATAACAGCAATAGAAAGTCGATTCAATTGCTAAAAAACAGATATAAAAATAACTCACTAATTTTTATATCTTGTGAAATAAAAAAATTGCTGTCTCGTAGTTGCTCCTGAAGATATAGCTGCCCGTTATCGCTGATTTATCTAGAAAGAAATTTTTATATTATTAGTCGGATTAACTTCATACCAATCCAGATTCAAGATTCGAGTAACTAAACGCTGAAAAATATATAAGATGTACATTGGAAATTTTATTCACCTATTGTGCTAAAATATTAATTCTAAAGGCGTACTTGAATAAATCAGAAAAATACTATATATTCGGATTAGCAAATACTATTTTGTTTATACTAATACTACCAACCAGACTACCCCAAAATGACGCTATGTCCACGTGGATAAAATCATTCTTGTTAAATATAGATTCAACCAAAAATTAACATAAAACTTGAGGAAATTCTACGAAAAAGGTTTTCCTAACCATATAAAATCTAGAAATAATATTTTAATATCTGAAGGAAAGTCAAAAAGGTCTTTAAATAATTTTGAAAAAAATTGGGCATTATCCCAATATTTCTAACCTCAGTTGTTTTAGATGTGCAAAAATACCAATAATAAAATGCTGCCTGGTTCTAATGAACAGTCTATGTGTTTAAAAGATAAAAGAGAATACTTTGAAAATTTTCGGTGGATCAAACGTACTGATAACATTCGAATCATCATCGAACAATACTGATAAAAATTTCCTCCTGATTAAAAAACTTTTGAAATGATCAATAGAAGAGAATTAAAATTAAGAAGGTCTTTTTAACTTATTTCATTTTATTTTTCTTTCAGAGCTAACTTACTTTTGGTTAGTATACAATATTTATCAATTAAGAGAAATTCATCTTGAGAATCTTGTCACTAATTCTAAAGGAACTTTTGATACCTCAAACATTCACAACTGTTTTAAGCGGACACGAATAATGATTTAGGTGGGTTTATTTTCTCATATACGTTACTGTGACCTTAAATTAAAAAACGCGATCACTAAGAATAACCTAGTTAATAAATTTGTATTAATAATTCAAATATAATAAACTAACTTTTAGATCTAATAACAACTCGATTAGATTACATTAATAATATTTATCTTTTTTAATTCATATTGGTACCTTAAAATTATATTAACTTTTCTATTTAATCGCCATAAAAAAAATCTTTTATAATAAATGTATCTTTAAGCTTACTTGAGCTATTAAATTTACGATTTAAAAAATCATTGTATTATTTCTCCATAAGATTATGGATAACAATCATAGCGTAATTTTGGCATGAAATAAGTTCGTTTAACATATTATTTATCTTTTTCTTACTATTCTACATACTAAATTATTTTGGTATTAATTTTGAGAATATAATAACTGAGAAATAGATTATTTGAAGCTTTATTAAAGGGCTCATAAATCTCTTTTATTTTAATTATCCTACTTACCCATAAAAAGTATACTTACATGAATTTAAAATGAATTAAATTGAGTTTTATAACGAATAATAGTAAAATAATTCATTATTTTTACGCTTTGTTGCTTTAACCAAAAAAAATTCGAAAATTAAACTTTTTAATTATAATTTTAAAATTTTCTTTTCCTAGAAAGAATTAAAATTTAAAAAAAATGAACTCCTGGTTTGTAATATTATAATTTATCATTTAACTTGCACTATAAAATATGTAGAAAAATTAAAATATAACGAAAGCGTATATAAAGCTAGTTTTTTAATAAAAAAATTTTTATGAAAAAATTCAATTACATATACTTTTTTTTCGCTGATTAGTAAACTAGTCATTTTATATTTTAAAATCCATCTTTATCTATTTATAAAACATAATTATACAATTTTTTTAATAAAAAAAATCTGAAATTTCACTTTTAAATATAAAAAATTTTAAAAATTAGACATAAGCTCTAATAGAGTATTTATTGATTAATGAGCTTTGTTGAAATTTTATAAATTTTCTAATGATATTCTATCAAAATATTCTTGGTCTAAAATGGAGTTAAATAAACGCTAAAATTCTCCTACTAATAATGTTTCATAAATAAGAATGATAATGAGCCGATTTATAGATAATTAAAATATTAATTATTATATAAGTATTATGGATTTTGAATGAGACAAAAAATATTTATAAAAAATATTTCAGAATTTTAATCATATTATTAGTGTGTACAAGTATAAGAAGGAAAATAAATATGATGATATGATGTAAGCCTATATCTATACACTTCATTGTTAAAGGATATAATGTAACTCAGAGAAGGAATATATAAGAAAATATAATTACACCTTAATTTAGAAATTGAAAAAATTTAAATGCTTATTATTATAATGCTACGAATAATAAAGATAATAATATCAAAAAATTAAAATAAAAAGTTTTTATAATAATATTATTATAAATCTTATATTAATTATATATATAGTTTATGTAGAAAGAATAAAGTAACATCTTACAGTTATAAAGTTAATCTGTTATCAAATAAAGAACTGAGTAATATATATTAATATATAAAAATTTTATAGAATAAATTTATTTTTTTATGAGCTAGCTATTATTTTCCCACTAGGCTTATTAATCATCTCATATAATCATATAAAAGTCATATTTTTACACAAAATTTATTCGCCATTAATAAATATATTATCATTTTATTATTATATTATACCTAATTTTAAACATATCAATCAACTCTATAATAAGATAAAATTTATATTAGCTTGTTTCGAGAGTAATTTTTTTCATCTTATTTATTGATATAATATGTTATGAAATGAAAAAATACTGTAAAAATAGCTTTTAATTATTTTTGGATAGCACTATATATATTTTATAATATTCCAAAAAAGAATTAAATAAAATAAAGTAAACTATAAATAAAACTCTATAATTTTATAATTGAAAGAGCTGTATTATATAAATAATTATTTTATTAAATTAGATTCATTTAAAATAAATGTGAAAATCTTATTATAAAATCGGATTTTTTATATAGTCCATAACTGTTAATATTAGTGGCAACAGCACGATTTTGAGTGTTTGTTTATAATTTTACTTTTTGATATCTGTCGTAGATTAATTTAATGGCCGATTATAAAGAAAAAAATAAACTGGTGAAAAAGAAGGAAAATTCCAATATATATGTAGAAGTTTTAGCTACTGCGGCCAAATCCTTCGGTTCTTTTGAGCGTGTGCTCATAGGGCTCATGTTGATATTGGATGTATTTTTATTTAGAGTTTGGTTTATCAATAAAGAGTTTAAAATGTTGTATAAAAGATTTATTTAGTTGTTATTAAGTGATAATTTTATTAATAGTAAGTTGACCAAAAAAAGTAAAGCTATTAAATGAAATACTAAATTCTTCCGTTTAGCCTTATTTCCATTTTCCCTTTAACTTTTTCTATTTTTCGATGATGTTTCGTTGTCGGTTTGTGGCGGTTTTTATACTTGTCTGGTATCATGTCAAGTTTTGTGACATGAATTTTGTTATACTTTTTATCAATTTAATTAATTAAAATAGTCATTAGTGTGTCATTAAACTGTCAAATTTTGGTTGACATCA
>LSSN01000073.1:0-38493 GCA_001970855.1 Smittium culicis
ATTATATTGATCCCAAAACCGCTTACCTTCTTAATTCTCTTGTTTTTTTCATTTTTTGTTTTCTCGTACCCAAATTTATAAATATTATCCAGTGATGAAACCACTTCCTCAATACTCAACACCTTCTTTCTTCCGCCTTTTTCTGCCTGTGATTCTTTTGTTTTCATTTCCCAAAACACCTTCTTCAATAAGGAAAAGAATGCGCTTCTAACATAGCTAAAATTTTGAGTATTTGTTAACTTAATATTTGAACTTATATCAACATATGCTAATGAATCTCCAGACTGTGTAAAAGACACGGCGTTTCTCCATACTACCATCTTGGTTAGCGTTGATGTTATAAAGTTTGGAAACACCATCTTGTGCAAATATAGCTCACCTGTCACCCCTCCTGTACACAAAATAATATCGTCTAGAGAAAAGTGTGCAATGTAGCCATTAACGCGTGATTTTTGACCCTCTATTTGCTCAAAGGTCTTGCCTGAATACATCTGCCTCTTTGCTTCAACAGAAAAATTGCACAGTATGTTTGGTGGAAATAGCGATGCGTGTATAACCCCGTTAAGGCACATAGAAGAATGTAATATAGGAACATCAATTAACTGGTTAACTGAATTGTCTTCAAGATCGTTTTCATCTTCAGAATTTAAATATTTTTGCTCAATGCTAGACTTGGAAAAATCAGTGTGTATATCCATTCTTAGTTCAATACTTTTTGAAAGGCTCCAGATAGCTATAGTCCCATCAAACCCAATCGAGATTATTCTATCACTACCAACCCATATCACTTTATTTATTGTAGTATTCACCATACTCATCTCGAGTATGGGTTTAGGAAGATAAATATTTGGCGCATTCTGGTAGCTCGGATTGTCGAAATTGGAGCTGCTGTTAGAAGCAGATTCCTTTTTATGAACTAAATTTGGATTTGGAATAGCATAAACACCAGCCTTACCATTACTAAAAACTACCGCTAAAAGCCCGATAAAGCTGTGCTTTTCCGCGTCGTAAAAGGAAAATTCTGACTTGCTAACTTTTGCATTTTTTTTTCTAGATGGATCGCTGGCATATTTTTTGTAGCTATTATTGAAAGTTTTTGAAGAGTATTTTTTCTTAATCGAATCAACATCCTTGGTTGTAAATACATGATCGCTGTATTCTTCCAAAAACTTGAAGTCGTCATAGTTGTCAGCTGGATGGAGTGGGCACCAGCTTAAATTGATTATGAGGCCTTTATCATGACAGATGAATAGACACACTTTCAAATCACCATTGTCCTTGTTGTACTCCCATAACTGAATAGTACTTTTTTCTGATTCGCAGAGTATCCTTGAAGCTTTTTTTCCATGGTAGTACTGGAAGCTAGATGAATTTTTCATTCCACCAGCTGCCAAGTAGCAAATAGGCCCTACAGTTTGCGGGCACCAGTCAAGCGCCATTAAACACATTTCAGAATTCGCAACTGAAATGGATCCATTCTCTGTACAAATGCTTTCAAAAGAATTTATTTTATAAACGTTACTATCATCTGCTTGATCATGTGAATCTAACTTGTCAGGCTGTAGGCTTTTTTCGGCCAATATAGTTTTGCTTGCTAAAGATGGTCTACCTCTGTTAGCGTTCTTTTTAGGTGATGCAGGAAAAGACTCTGAATTCGTGAAAGAAACTTCAATTGGTCGGTTATTTATAGCATAAAAGCTTGGCACTTGCGATTTCTCAACAGTATTCCATTTTGTATAGTCAGTTGCATCAATACTCAGTTTTTTTAATGCAAAACCTTGCTCTCCATTTTCAACAACCGATACTTTTTTATCTGTTTTCCAAGAGCATAAAGAATTGACTATTTTCCATGAAAAGTCGCTTGCGCCTACACGCATTAGTGGAATATCGCTAACAACCTGCATCTGAGACTTACCAATGTACAATTTATTTGTGCTCCTTAGTCTGTTATATCTATATGTCCAAACTTTACTAAGCAATTCGGGCCTAAGTTCGGGTAAAAAATCTGCATGCGCAACTCTCCCATCAAGCAAATCGATCAGATCCTCGGATCCTTCGCTGTATGACGATGATTTAGACATATTAGAGTAGTCTGCCAGCCTGCCAGGGATATTTTTCATGTTGGGTTTCGAAGCTTCTTTTTTAATCTTGCTGCGAGAACCCTTTTTTTGTGCAGACGATCTACTAATTATTCCGTCAATAAAGCTGTCCGAAACATCACTTTCTTCATAAGCTCCGTAAGATGTGCTCAAAGATTGTGACTTTTTAAGTTGAGAAGTCGATGGAGATGCAATGCCAGGGATTTCTAAAGGCTCATCATGAACAGCAACAAAGTCGGAATCAGATCCACCATCATCTTCTAAAATACGAAAACTATTCGCGCTCGTATTCCCAGATTCTATATCAGATGAATCACGGGGTCTTTCATTTAACTCTTTGTTTGCTGCAACTTTTTTCAACGCTTTGTTAAAGCTGAAGGCGTTTTTAGGCCCTTTAGACTTAGCAACACTATCTGACAACGCAACTTTTTTCGCCGAATTTGCGTTTATATTGTTCATACTTGATTTGGAGGAAGGACTAACATCAACAATGATCTGTTGGGCGCTATTGGGCGAGACTGTACTATTAATAACACTTTTAATTTTTCTTTTTGTTGGTGTACTCCATAAATCTAAAATCGTTCTTTGTGCCCGCTTTCCCGAATAGGTAGGTGTAAAAGTTTTATTATTATCTAATTTATATTTTATTAGAAGTTTTGAAACAAAAAAAAAAAAAGAATTAATACAATTAAAATTATAGTTATTTAAAAAAAAAAGGAGGCGTAGAATAAAAACTAAAGGCGGGCGATAATTATGCAGGAGTATGTATAAAGGTAGACTAATTAGAAAAGGTATTCCAATCATCATTACCTTTTTTAATCCCCGAGAAGTATTCTAGGTCCTCGGATAGTCTAGAATTTCCGTTATCGCCATTGACTATTCCATCGCTGCTTTGTGCTCCTGATATATCAAGCACCTTCTTTTTTGATCTAGCAAAGCTTGCGATTGCGTCAGCTTCTCTGAGCGACTCATCATCATGTAAACTCATTTCAACATTTAGTGGGTTAGCTTCATTGTTTGCTGATGTAACATTAGGAGATGTACCTGGAAGTCTAATTTTGTCTTCGGATACTTCTGATTTTCTTGGTCTGCCAACAGGTCTTTTTCCATTAACTTTTGATGTACTGTTTGGCTCAGAGCCTGTAGTTGTGCTTGAAGCTCTAAGTCTTTTGGCAGTAGATTGGGAATGCTCCAACATCGCAAGACTGATATTTTGCTTGTATGGCCCATCTGATAGCTGGTTCATATCTGGGAAACCTTGTGGCATATCTGTGTTAGAATCTCTGTAGAATTCAGAGGGCATATTTGCGGGTTGAATTTTTCTTGGTCTACCTACAGATCTTTTTGGTGTCACTGATAGAATTGAGGCTTTGCTGGAATCTGAATTTGTAGATGGTTGTTTCCTTGGTCTTCCTACCTTTCTTTTGGGGGTACTAAGATTATCAGAATCAATACTGGTGTTTGCATCAGACATGTTGTACTGGGCAGATGGCGAAGCATCAGTTGCTTGGATTAAACTAGGGGCGCTTACACCATCACCTTGGGTAACCAAAGCTGTTGAATTTAGAGGTTCTTGTTGTTGAATAGAGTTATTAAAAGATGGCGAGATTTCTGAAAGGGTTTCGCTCTTAATCTTCTTTGGTCTACCAACGGATTTTTTTGCAGGGGAAATGCCGCTTAACGTGGGGTTGGAATGATATTCAGCTCCAGATGACAAGTTCATAAGAGGTACTCTGTCTGAATTTTTATATCTTGCAAAAATGCTTTTAAAATAATCTTTATTTGAATCAACCAAGCTAGATTTAGAAGGTCTTCCAACTGGTTTCTTAGGAGTCATAACAATACCCTCCAGCGACTTTCTAGGTCTTCCGACTGGTTTTTTTACCTTGACTTCTGTGGCAGACACCAGTTTTCTTGGTCTACCGACAGGCTTTTTAATAGGTGTTTGATTGGTATTGGGAACTAGATCTTTCAAAGACGCGGAATCAGACTCGCCTACGTTGTTTACCGCAATTACATTGGAAGTACCTGATGGAGCTAGCTGCTCGGGATTCTTTTTAGGCCTACCGGGGGTTTTTTTGGGCGTCTGAGCGCTACTAGCTTCGTTAAATAGACCTGCTTTTGAGCTGTCAGTAGTATTGAATCCTGGTTTGCTAGCATTTGCGTTTGAAGCAGGTGAATTACTTTCTTGTGCTGGTATAGGACCATTTTCAGCCAGCGGAACGAATTGCTTCTTTGGAGGTCTTCCAACTGATTTTTTTATGACAAGCGTGTTTTGGTTATCATTTAATCCGCTTGAATTGTTATTCTGGATCCCATCAGAGCTTAAAGTTGGATCAGAAGCATTGATGGATGGATGAGAAATAGAGCTATCCATGCCTACTGGGGCTAAAGATACTAATCCATTAGCGTTTCGCCCAGCCTGTGCTTCTAAGTCTAGTTTCGAGGATGTATCAACATTTCCAGTTTTAAGTCCAGCTTGCGCAAGGCTGAAAGCTGGATTAAATTTAGTAAAGTCATTATGTGGAAGCAATTGGGGCATATTTGATGGTGCGACTTTTTGTAATTTAGTTGAAGGTCTACCAGGTGATTTTTTTTGTTTTTTGGCACTATTTTTGAGGTTAGGGTCATCGTTTAGATTTGGGCTTTCATGACCTTTAGAATCAGCCCCAGGCTGAGTAGAAGGTGTTGGAGCAATTGGCTTGACCATGTTCATTGGTGAACCAGAAACAGGGGTATATATTGAAAATGGGATTCCAGAGGTTGTGGAAAATCCACCGTTCATTGGATTAACAGCAGGAGAAATGGGCTTAATATTAGTGCTATTTTCTCTTTTATTTTCAGAACTATTTGTCTCTCCTAAAGATTTTCTTGGCCTTCCAGGGGATTTTTTAATTTTGGTTTGAAGGTTGCTAGGAGATAAGGAGCTAGGAACAGAGCTGCTTGAATCAGCTCCATGATTGAGAGGCGAATACTGTTGACTGAACTGAATAACAGAAGCAGAAATAGAACTCTCAGGAATTTTCTTGGGTCTACCAACCTTTTTCTTTTCTGAGCTTGGTGGCGCGTTTGCAGCGAGAGGCTTATCCATAGTGTTAGCACCACTAGTATAATTTATAAACTTGGGAGCAGAGGGGTCCTTTGGGGGATTCTTTGGCCTACCTACAGGCTTTTTTACTTTACCGTCAGATTGAGGTGTTGAAATGATACTTGCGCTGCTATCAACTGACTCGTTTGTTGAGTAAGAAATAGCCGCGTTAATGTTAATTGAATCTGAGCTTGGAGTGGGGTTATCTGGGACTTTCTTTGGTCTACCAACAGATTTTTTTGCTGGGGTTACTGAACCATCTGGCAAATTAGTTTTAGGAGGTCTACCAACACGCTTTTTTGGTGTAATATTTGACGATACATCAGTATCAAGTGAATGTCTAATTTCCAAGTTATTGCCTAAATCTTTGCCATCGTTGTTTAAGTGACTATCGTCAGGTTTTTGAGCTGGAATAGCTGAAATACTGTCATTTTTCAAGTAGTTATCTATTGTGAGGCTAGTATTGCTTGATTCGCTTTGGGGCTCAGACACGTCTTGGCATCTAAACGAGTTTCCATTTAAATCTGATTTAGATGCATCAATCAAACTTTGGTTCTGATGACTAAAGGACAAGATTTTAGGAGTTGATGTTCCTGTTGTGTTTGCGTGACCTGATTGCTGTAAACTACTCTCTAAACTTGCAGATAAATCTGAAATGGTAGATTGATTTGGTTGAGATGGATTAGATGTGGTTAACATCGATGAATGGCTATCTTTTGCAGCCAGTAAATTGGGTGAATTTTGAGCGGCGTTGGGACTAATTGGCTTGTCTTGATCTTGCAATGAAGACTTGGACAACGTAGGCGATGGTGAAATGCTTACAGGGAAAGCTTTAAGTTTTTTGAGACTAGGAGGAGTGGGCGATATTATTAAGCGATCATTTGAATCTAAATTGACCTTTTTTGGCCGGCCTACGGAACGTTTTTTAGATGGACTATCATTGGATCCTTTAGTTCTTTTAGTTGATGGTGTGGAATTTTTAGAAGCTGGAGAATCATTTGTTTCACCTATTGCTTTAATGTTAGCTGGGACAGGTGTGAGTTCTTTATTAAACTCTGTTGATGGAATTTTTCCGGGAGAGACTATATGAAAAGGTATATGTAATTATACTATGGCAAACTGCTTGTATTGATGAAAATTTTTAATTTGGTATAGATTAATTTGTTAAAATTATTAAAGAATACCTAGAGAAGTGGTGTTAATCTCGGAGGAGGGGATTGTTCTATCATTATTAGTAGAGCTTGCTATTGAGGAATCTAAATTAAGAATATTCGGTTATATATTAAAAAAAGAAATAAAATTTGACTCTAAATAAAAGGCAACATGTATTCAGCTAAAGAGTGACTTTAAATAAGATTACCAGGAGATTTAGACAAAGAGGAGTTCTTTGAATGATCATTAGTTTCAGAAGAATTAAAGTGGGGTAAATCTATAGGTATAGATTGAACAATGCTGCTGATAATACCAATGTTGTCATCAGGAGTAAAGACACTATCAGAGTTTTTGCTTTCAATTATACTGGGAGAGGGGATGGTTTGGCTATTAGGTTTGGTATCCTGTAAATGCGGGTTGTGAGCTTTATTTGAATTAGCCTGAGTTTCCGAATGAGTATCGAGTGAGTAGTCTTTTATTGAGGGGGGTATAATTAATTTGTTATATGGATGATAATGAAATATTTAAAGGGGAGGGTAAAGTTAAGGTGAATTTTTACAAAATGTGATAAATTGTGAGAATTTATTACCAGTATTTCTATTCAGTTGGTTGTCTAAATAAGAGCTGCTGGAAATTGACATATCATAAATTTCTGTGTTCGTTTCAGTATTTCCGCTAGAAAAGTGATTTATTTTCTGGGCTTCGATTTCTAAAGAGTAATTTAAAGCCTGGCTCGAATTATTTGGCATTGAATCATTCACGAGCGATGAAGAAAAATCCCCAATGCTCTGATTATTATCTACGTGTGAAGTGTTCTTGGATGGGGGAATATTGCTGGCAATATCGTCCATGACTTTAATTATTATTGAGTAAAGCTTATAAAAAAAAGTGCCAAATAGTTAATAAAAGTATCTTATTTTTTAGAAATTAACCAATGAAATTGCGATAAATTATGCGAATGGTAGGTAATATCAGTTCAGCTCTTTAATAGACATACATTAAACTATCTATAAATGCTTAAACGAACTTTAGTATCAAGAATTTGGGGTGTAAGGGAGGTATAATATATAGCTTCAGATGCCTCCAAGACCATAAAAAATCAAAAGAAAAATAAATTAAAATAAAGATAAATTTACAAAGTAAACAATAATAAATAATTTATTATTTAAAAATAAAGAGAATTGTTTTATTTTGATTTTCTTTTTTTCCAAAAAGAATCGATTTTAAAGATAAACTGTCTTCTTTTATCTCTTTAATTTTCTTGCTATTTCCTTTTTCTACTGTTTTTTTCCCTTTTATTAGAATTAAATCTGTTGATACAAAGTTCTTATCCAACCACAGCCCCGCTTTGCACCAAATAGTAACTATATCCTAAAATAGAATTAACCATTTTATTTAATTACATAATTTCTCTCTCTAACACGACAATCAGCAAATAAAAAATTTTGAATATTGATATTCCTCAATTAATTTCTTCAATATCCTCCAATAGCTGAACTGTTTGTTTGAGCTGAATTAAGCATTTGGCTGAGCTTAAATTTTACTGCAAACTACTATAATTTTTCTATTGGCCACTCCGTTAATTTGGCCTGTCCATCGCGAAACTTCGCCTACAAACACGCTACATCGCTAATAGCCTCCATCTGTTACTGAAAACTAAACAATCAAATTCAATAAAAATTATCTCTATAAAAAGAATCAATACTCAATCAAAAACTGTGATATATCCATTCCATAACTGTATTATCAAGCTGTAGAATAAGATCTAGCCTATCTCGCTTAAGCCTATGATACCCAAAACCATCTTTGAAGTCGAGATTCTCTATTTCTACAATTTCAGTCTCGAAATTATATGCATAAAAGCAGAGTCCGCTTCTAGCCAGGAATACATCCTATCAGTTTCAGCTTTATGTGCTTTCGCCAATTAGAATGTTTGCATAAACTCGTCTCTTTTCTAGACTCGGTAATTATATTAAATAACACCTTTGAACTTCACACTTATTAGCTTCTTCAAACCTAAAAGATCTTTTTTAAATACGAAAAGTGGTTAGTGTTTTTTATATAAACTAAATTAATTCTCAAAAAAAATTTTAATTGGTTAAATAATATTCTAAAAATTAAATAGACTATCTTCATTAAGTCTATCGAATCATCTTTTTTATTATATGAAATACCGCTTCTCAAAAAATCTGCATATTATATCCTCTAAAAATATTTGTAAATTCGCAAATAAAACAACCATAATAAATATCAAATTTCAAATAGTTATATCTATGTGAATTCCAAATTTATTAGCCTTCTAAAATTATAGGATTTAATTCCATTAAATTTATTAAACTATAAAATTGTTTATCATTGTAATCTAAATTAATGCGCCAATTAAAGTATTTCTAGAATTCCAAAATTATTTTAAAGATATATTATTGGCAAATTTTTTGGAGCACAAAAAGTATACCACAGTTCACCCCTACAAAGAATTTCTCTTTATACCAATAGCCTGAATCTCGTCATTTTCATTTATTACCTCTAAACTTACACTATGTTTGTAAAAATAGCTAAGTACTACTCTATATCTCATTACTTAATATTTGGTTTCACACTATAGCGTTTTACAAATGAAATAAATTTAATAAAATTTTTAAAAAAAAATAGTTTAGTAGATAGTTTTTTTATTCCCTTTTTATTCACTATTGTTAATTTTAAATAGCAAAAAGCATATCGCCTCACCCCCCTTGAAAAAAAATTAAAGTTTTTTTTATTTCTCGTTTTTCATAACATTTTGCCCAATTATTTCAGAGAATCTATTAAATAATGCAAATTTTTTGATTTGTCAATATATTATAGTCGACTTTTATGTAGACTATTTTATAAAATCATTTTAATTAATCACGTAACAATATATAAAAAAATTCCCATGTGAAGCACCTGATGCTCAAAAGTGCCTTACAAACACATGAAATGTAATAAAAAAAATTTCATCATTAAAAAAATTAAAATATACACGCTTCCAGTATAATTCTTAAAATGGAACTCTAAGCTAGTTTTCAATATATTTAAGTGTATGTAATTTTAATTTTATTTAATCTGATCCGATTCATTGAAAATTTTAACCTTGTTATAATATACTTATATTGTATAAGAAAAAAAATAAATTTTTCTAGAAAGCTGGTATATTTTTTCAACCTTTTTTACTTTACTTTTAACTACTTTATTTTGATATGAATTCTATTAAAAAACATACTCAGATATTTTATTTCGCCCCGATCCTTAATTGACTTTTTTTGTTATTTTCGATGATTTTAGTCAAGTTAAAATCACATCTTTGTATTGATGGTTTTACATTTAATCATACAATACTCTATCCGGTTTTACAAAGTATTTGCGAAACTATTCAAACGAAAGCTTGATTTTTTAAAACTATAAGTGGTATAAAAAAGTCTTTGAAAAAAATGATTCAAGCTTTAATTTTTGTATTTATTTTATAGATAACTATGAATATTTATTTTTAAAGATAGAGAAATAGCGAGTGGATTAAAATTTTATTTTTTTTCGTTTTCTAAAAAATAAATCTTATAAAAAACAATTAAAGTAAATATATATATTTATATTATAATTATAGTTATTATTGTCCGTAATAAAACTTATAACTCATTTTTTAACTAATTTATTCATTTAAAAAAAACCCCTATGTAGTATTTTAATCATTAATATTATTTGAATATTTTTTTATACCTCGCTGTTAGTTTCGCATATAATTGTTTTTATGTAAATTAAATCGACTACTATTAAAAATATATCTAATTTAGACCATTGATCGTCGATCATCGATAGCTGAAAAATATGTTATATATTGCGATAAATTTCGATTTTTTTATTTGATATAGAAACATCGGTATATAAATCTTTCCAGATTGTGTTACTTATTTTTTATTTTTTGAGTTTATTTATACGCTAAATTAGGTGAAAATATAATTATATTTAAAAAAAAAGGATTGATAATTATATATAGATATAATTTATAGTCTAAATTATTTGAAAAATAGGCAAAAAGGATATGTAAATCTAAAAAACTGTTTATTCTTCTCCTAATAATGAATTAAATAATATAAATTTCAACTAAAAATACTTTTCTTGCAATTACATGATTCATTATTAGGTATAAAACTTTCAGCACTAAATTGGTTAGATATATAAATAAATATTACCCGTTATTAAAATCAAACTAATTAAAAATTCTAAAAAAAACTACAGCATATTTTAGCTTTTAATTTTGCTTTCTTTTTTTGTAAATTAAAAAAGCTGATCTATAGTTTTTTTTTGCATAATAATACGACTTTTGTCCAAATTAAAGCTTTTGTCATTAAACGAATAAAAATACAACACACTATTACTAGAAAAAAGTTTCATGCATTATATTTTTGCACAATTTTCATAATATATAATAGCAATTTTTATAATTTCAATTAAATTTAATTAATTAAGAAAATTTTATATCATATTTCTTTCAAAAGCTATCAGTAAATTTATTAGATAAATTTTATTACTTATTATATCAAAGATATAAATATTTTAATTAATAGAATTTATTAAAAAAAAATAGTTTAATTTATGTACATTATGTAATTGATGATTTTTTTAGAATTTTTTTTCTTGAATAACAAAAAAACTAGAAATAAAATTGTTTATTTAATAAATGGTTAGATTATTTTAATTAAATGTAGTTGTATAATTTCATTTTCTTTAATAATTTTGAATGATAATAATATTTTGACTGTAAATTTTTATACCATTTCTTTTTACAAAAAAAAAAATTAAGTTTTTTTGTATTCCTCTTACTTATTAACTTGTGTTTTATTTTTTATAAATTATATTTAATGATTTTAATAAAGTTATTTAATTGGTTTTAGAATACCCTCAATATTTACTTTAAAAACTATTATTCATTTTCTGTAACTTATAAAATAATTATTGTATTATTTATATGCTATTAATTTTATTTTAGCATTTTTAAAATTTATAATTCAATATAAAAATTAATTAGTCTGGTATAAAATTAATTTATTGAAAATATATAATTTTAACTTGTTATATAGCAATTTTAAAGATTTTTTATGATATATTAAATGGATTTAAAAAAATAATTTGAAGACAATGGAATCATTTGAGATAAAAAATTGAAAATTAAAACACTAATTGTATGATATTTATATAAGAATACAAAAAAATCCCTTTTTATCGTAATATATATATATTTTTTTTTAAAATTGGTTATTAGATATAATTTATTTTAAAATAGCTATAGTAATAATTTAGATTATTATGTTTTCAAAATAATTCCACTCATTGACCTTTAAACTACTTTGATGTTTTGAATAAAATTAAAATAGATAAATATTGATTTATTAATATCACAACTATAAAAATCGAATTAATAGATGATTTTATCAACGCTTTAAACATTTATTTCACCCATATTCATAGAATTCAATATACATAATAAATTAAATATTTTTATTATCCAAATATATTATTAGCATATAACTATATATTAAATAAAATTTATATATCATACTTTTTTATTTTTAATTGTAGATTTAATATTTATTTTTTTAATAATTTGAAATATTTGTTAATTACATGTATTTAAAATTTTTAAAGTGATTTTTATTATTTTTCTGATTAATTTAGAATAGTTTTATTTTGTACTATTGAAAATTATAAATAATTACTTATAATAAATTTTATATTTTTTTATATATAAACTCAAATATAATTTAAATGAAGCCCAAAAATTACTATCCACTTATATCTGCTATTTAAAAAAGTTTTTTTTGCATGAGAAACGCTATAAGACTGAAAAAATGTAATTTTGAAGAATAATCAACATATAGCGTGTATAAAAATATAAAATAATAAATTCTAATTGATTATTCATTTTGGTTGCATGAGAGTTAAAAAATTCATAAAGCTATTTTTTCAATTTATTACATATAACTACATGATTGATATTGTGTTAAAAATTAGGGCTAATTTGGATATAATACTTTTTTTTTCAGTCACTAATAGATAATTTCCCAAATATAGATGTTCTGTATGGCATAGCATTTGGAACCTATATATAGAAAAAACTGAAGTAGCACTATCAAACGCTATAATAAATTCCAAAGGGATTTTCCTTTGATGGAAAAACAATATTTAAGAAAAAAACATCAGAGATCCTTACTTACGAATAAAAGACACCTGGAATAAAATAAAAAATATTTGATTTTCTATTGAGTCAAGCGAAAAAATTTTCTATAAAAGTATTTAAAAATTAGCTTTGTCTCTCTTCGCATTACTTTAATTACCAAGGGTATTAATTCAAAACTCTATTTAATATAATATAAAAAATAAATTCAAAATAAAAATATAAAACGTAAAATTTAATAATTATTGCATAAATATTTTTAAATTTATTTTACCAAAATTTCAAAACCACTTTTTTTTTTTAAATTTTTTCATCTCATTATTGAATATTAATTCTTTTCTGTTAGCTTCAAAAATTTCTTTAATTATAGTTTTTCAGAAAATATAGATATTTTTGGATTAAATTGACTTGATTTTAATAGCATTTTTTCCATATTAAATAATTTTTTGAATCATATATTAGTTAAAAATTTTAATTCACGAACAATAAAAATATTAATAAAATAGCTTTTGAAAATAATAAATTGGCTTATGACACAACATTATTAGATTTTAGAGATTATTTTCAACTTGTTATCATTAAATTATATAAGCTTTCTTCAATTTTTCAGGAATATTTAATCGATAAAAACATTATTATATATCTTTAGTAATAGTAAAAAGTATGAACAATTTTATATTTAATATCAAATTAATTAGTACTATCAAAAAAAAAAATCTCCAATTTAATAACATAATCAAATTTAAAGATTTTTTTTATAACTAGCGCTATTATTTTATAATTTTCTTCAGAATTCTCGCAAAATCATGTTTTTAAATTTAAATTAATAGTAAAATACTGATTAATTTATATTTAATTATGATAATTTCAGTGTAGTTTATAATACTTAGTAATAAAATTCAATTTTTTACCATTATTTAAATAATATTATAGATAGATTTTAATAACAACTGTTATAGTAAGAATTTATTTAAAAAATGGTAGTGGGTGAAATTATTTTTATTTATTCTATCGCTACGATGAAAGTTCTCCAGTTATAAAAGATATTTTAGGTTAAATGTGTATTAAGTTATAATTTATATAAAATATTATGTATATTAACGATAAAATTCCTGGTTTAAACGTACTAAAGTAATTATGCGTCTTAGAAAGTTAAAACATATGATAATTTCAGAATTTAATATAATATTTAAAATCCTACTCATTCTATCTAAGATAAATTTAGGATAAATTCATAATTATCTAAATCATAATTTTAATTTAATATAAAAAATATATCTAGATAAATTTGAATTTATAGATTTTTTCTAAAATAAATTACTATCTTATTTTTTTCGATGGGAATTAAAACTTTACTTACTCACAGATTTTCTGGATGTTTTTTTATGATTAATTCACACTTTTTAATAACAAATAATTGTTCAGAATGTGCTTGAAATAACTTTTCTGTAGGAATAATTTTTTTTTTTATTTCAAGGTAATTATACCTTAAACCATGTCATTAATAAAATTTATATAATTTTACCGTATTAAATCAGTGCAATATTTCATCTTTTTTTATTTTTTTTTTCCTCTAAATTATAATATTAATTTTTCATTAATTAATTGATATAGATTTCAGTTATATTTACGTTAAAACCGATAAAAGAGATGTATGTATGAAGGAAATTTTTTATCCTAATAATATAGATAATTTATATTGACGCAATGTCACATTTTAAAATTGAATAAATAATATAAATACCCCCAAAAAAATATGAACTATGAATTTAAGCTCAAAATAACTATATAAGTTATTTGAATATATTTATAATCATCAATTTTTGGTTTAATTGATTTATTAAATATTATTAGAAAATTAATCAAGATATAATATAAAGTAAATATATATAGGTGGGATTAATTAAAAGTAATATATTTAATCGCGGTCATTATAAAATATAATTTCTGAAAAGTGTCCTATTAAAACTATATATGTTAAAACGATAAATTAATAACCATTTTGATTAATTATTTAGCAATTTAGATTTAAAAATTAAAATATTTTATATTGAAATAGGCAACATATCCTACTTTTATATATAGGAACTTACTATAAATATTAAAAAAATACGTTATAAAAAGCGTGAAGAAAAATAAAACAAAATTAGAAGTTGCTCAATGAAAAATAAATTATTAGCTAAATTTAAATCTGATCGATGATATCTTAAAAAAATAATCAAATAATTTTGTATGTGTATTTAAATTTTTGGTAAAAATTGCAATTGTAGAATTAAATTAAATAAAATACTAATATTCATTTAATCTTATATAAATGAAACCGAAAATAATAATAGAATTCTGGTTAATAAATTCAGAAAAAAGAAGAGAAATTTAATATTAAAAAACTAATGATAATAATTTCATTCTAATTTGGCATGTGCATATAAATAAGCCTAAAATACAATACAATGTTACATTTAATATGCGAAATTGCAAAAAATCTTAATTAAATTACTGATGATATTTAAAAATATGTAAAATCAGAGGAGAATCTATAATAATTAGTATCAATTCGTTAAAATTTATCTGCTATTATTAATATTAAAAATTTCCTTCTAACTTATATAGTTATTAAATGAGAATATAAAATGTATTTAATTATAAAAATATAATCAATGAAAAATATAACAAATGATTATTTAATTTATAAAGAGTGAAATTTAATTTGAATTCTATAATATTATTATAAAAATAGTAGGTTTATAGTTAATAATATATTAGAATAAAAATTTAATATATAATATTATACTACAAAAATGTGATAAAAAAATAACAAGAAACATGTATATTGAAGAGTGATCAAAAAAATAAAAGTTTAATACCTAGAGCTCAAGTTTTGGCTATATTATGGCGTTTATTGATTACTTTTTAATTAAATTATAATACAAATATAAATAGTTTTAATTAATTAATTTAATACCAGACACAATAAAATAAATAAAAGGTTATTTTATTAATAAATATTATCCGCTTTCACCTATAAGTTATAGAATTTTACATAAGTAAGTTTATAAAAACTTCTAAGATGATAAATAAAGAATATTTTTATAGATTAAGCGCCAATAGAAAATTTAATTTTTACATTTTTAGATATAATTTAAAAATATAGAATTCATAAATTACACAAGACTTTCTGAGTAATTTTAACTAGCAATAAAATTACAGGATCAAAAATAATAAAATCTATATGAAAAAAAATATATTAATCATAGCTTAAAATTTAAAAAAAATGCATAATTTATATAATTTAAAGTTTTTTAACTATTTCCCTAAAATTTCAATCAAAGATTTAATAAAAGAGCAAGAATTTTATTCAAGAATTAGAGAAGGAACCTTATAAATAATTAATATTACTTATTTAAATTATAGTCATAGTAATTCCGTTAAAAGCGAAAATAAAAACCAAAATAATGTATTTGAGCGTTTTTTTTTATTCTCAAAAATTACTAATTTACAGAATTATTAAGCAATATAATGTTTTTATTCAGTAGATATCGATAACATACTATATTTGAATTAAATATCAAAATTAAGTCTCAAAATTCGCTTTTATTTAGTACAAAAAGATCCGGTATGAAAAAATGCACAATTTAATATTAAATCTTGGATGTTAGTGCGTTAATATATTTTATCCACAAAATTCCAAAATAATTCCAATAAATACTTGAAATAACCAAAACATGAAATTAAATAGAAAAAAACTATTTTATATATTTTATAGATATTTAAATTATTTTTTCTTTAATTTATAATTTGCATTTTAAACAGATAAAATTCAAAAATTTTTATGTAAACTCATTTAATATTCTTTTAATAGTTCAGTTTTAATGAAAATAAAATCATTTTTTTAGTGTGAATTCAATTATATCATGATTTATCTAAAAAAAAACAACTATATATTCATATAATTATATTTAAATAAAATTATAGAATTATCATAATTGTGTAAATCGCACAATAAATTTATCAGAAAGCTAAATTTATGAATTATATTCGAGATATAAATCTAGATCAATTGATTATATATTTTTATTTCAAAATGAAATGATTTTTTGGAATAAAATATCGGAATTTTTAAATGAAATAAATGTATTGCCTAAAAATCCAGAAAACGTAGCAAAAATAGATATTGAACCTCAGTTAAATAATTTTAAGCTAAATTTTAAGAATACACAAATACTTCAAGAGGCGGCTATTTGGATCATCCATAAAATGTAATTAATATCGAATTGTAACAAAAAATTTAAATACGATGATATAAAAAAAAGATTTTAATGAGTAAAATACTTTAAATAGAATCTAATCTTTGTTATAAAAAATTAAATTTCAGTGTGTCGATTTTTAAACCTTATGAATCAACTAAAATCATATAAAATTAGGATAAATAGTCTAATAGTTAAAAAAAAAATACGAAAAAAACAACAACTAAAGAGCCTTTTACTTATAATAAATTACACTAAAATAAAACTAAAACCACATTAAAATAATAGGAATTTAATTTCAAAAAATAAAATTAGCATTACAATTAAATAAGAAAATTATATTGAGGATATATAAAAATTTTAAAAGAGTGCAAACTTCTAGAGTAAAGGCTATAAAGACACTCAGAATCATAAATTCTATTATTTAAATCATCCAAATAAACGCAATTTAATTTAGGTAAGCGTGGTATAAACTCAAGCTTTTAAAATTTAAGCTAAACAAATTATATAAGGTTTTTTTAAAGAAATCAGAACTTAAATAAATATTATTGAAAATATAATTATATAAAGCTTTAAAAGTAATATAAAATATCAATACTTCAAATGTCACTAAAATAAAGGGGATTTATTATTGCAGCGGTAATATTACAGTAAAACAATGATATGAATACCATATGAATCTGACCTTTTATAAAAATTTCAAATGATAATTAGTTTAAATATTTTTTGACTAGATAAAAAGGCGAATTGCCTGGTAAAATTTTTTTTGTGACCAATTAAAATAAAAGGAATAGGATTTGATACTCTAAATTTAAGACCATTAAAATGTGAAAAAACTCGGAAAGCTAATTTTCTAAACTTGAAGTGAATTGCTCAAAAAAACTTTTTTTCATAAAAAGAGTATAATTGATAATCTAATTTCAAAACTTTTTTAAAAGTAGTAATGTATTTTTAAAATTTGAAGAAGCTTATCGTAGAATAAGGAGCCTATGAGGATAATAGATTCATATTTTCAAATGCCATAATATATTCAGGAATGCAGTATCTAGATAAAAAAAAGAATCTATGAAAACGATACATAAGTGTAATTTTTTACTCTATATATGATTTATGAAAGTAAATTCGAATAAATGGAGAAAATAAATACTTGAACTTTTAACTGATATCTAGATAGGTATGTCATGGAATGAGTGTTTGTCCCAAAATGAAATTAGGAAAATAGAAACCATTAAAAAACGGATATATGAGGTAGTTAATATAAAACGATTCAAAAAATTATTATATAAAAGATGTGGTCGGATTAAGACCAGAATATGGTATAGAAAACTTTTCCTTGAGCTTTTATGAGATGGAAAATTCTGGAAAAAGTTCGATATTGATATTTCAGATTATGAAAAATAGATTGAAGCATGATCTCGGAGAAATTAATCAGCTAGAAAGTATAAATATAATTAGTTATATTGAATAATTAAATACAAAAGTATAAATCGCTCCATTCAGGTGCAGTTTGCAAGATCAATAATAGTGTATCTGATTCAATTTTTTCTTTCACCGAGTGTATTTAATATGGGAAAATAATTTTATGGATTTGGATATGGAATATTAATTCTGATATAATAAGAGAATCAAGAAATATAATCTGTGTCAGTAAGTGGAAAAATTCAGGGTGAAGACCGAAAGATTTTATATATATGAGGATAAAATGAAATTCAATAGCTCAAGTTATTTATACCACTATCAAAGAAAATCGTCTAGTTATCAAGTTAATTTATATTGATGATTTAATAATTTAAATTTCAGTATTATAATTGAAAATTTCCTGATTAGAAGAGTTTTTTAGCTACACTTTTTGATAAGTACTGTTATTTAAAAAAAGCAAGTTATTTGAATTTTAAAAGTTAAAGTGGTTAATTAATCAATTTTATAATGAAATGGTTAAATCGAAGTAATTTAGCTAGATGCGCCAATAATCACTGATTTACATTTAATTATAAAAATGCATTTATCAGCGAGTTTTTCCAATATAAATCCAAATCACTAGATTTATAGCAGTAAAGCAAATATGTGTTCACAAGATTTATCTCATGAATACATTCTATTGTTAGATTCAAAAGTTATTTTTAATAATAAAAAAATCTTCATTTTAAAAATTTTTTTTTTTTTGCGTGATAATCGTTCTACTCCAAGCGGAGGTGGTTTTAATAGAGTCAATTGTATTCAGCCTGCTAGAAAAAAAAGTCGATAATGGTCATTAAAAAAAAAAAGATAATTATTTTCGAGATATTTTAGAGCTTGATGAAAATTGGATTCATTTTTATTTTTATAAGGAATTCAATTTATTCAATTTGTTATTTCAGACTGAGTGGAAATATTTTTTCTTCTAAATATGTTATTTCTAATGTAAATATATTTTTTGGTAGATTTGTATGCGATCAAAATTTTCATTTCAGGATAATTTTTTCATTAAATTGCAAGTTATTTACCACACACACGTATATAAAAAATATATAGATATATATTATACTACATAAATGGTTTGGAGGCTAATGGTTTTAATAATTTTAGAAGTAATTAGTTGTTGGATTAGAATTTTTTAGGGTTATAGCTATTTAGAAATAGATAGCAGCGATAAATAAAGAATTTCTCCAAGTTCGGCTATAATATAAATATTTAATTTTTAAGGAGTTCTACTTATGATACGTAAATCAGTTTCAATATCTCTACTATAATGTTTGTTATGGTTGGGTTTATATTTAGTGGATAGATATATGGCGCCCTTTCGATTCAAAGGAAAAAAAAATTTTTTTTTCTATTATCTTTAACTACTAGAGTATTTTGTATTTCAATTGTGAATTTTTTTGCTTGTTTCCAAAAAGCATTATAATATTCCTAGATGTATATGCATTGGCAAATTATGCTTTACATTTGGAGTATTCAGGTTATTTGCCTTACAAGCGACAAAGCTTTTTTTATGCTAGTTTATAAATTCAAGTTGGGCGAGTGTTGATCTTCCCAAACGGTAATTTTAATGGCCAGTAGTTGTGACGACGTTAACTGATGGAGATATCCTCAGAAATTTTCTACAATTTAGTTTTGTATGGATGGTGTTTAGTTTATCGAGATATCTGCATTTTTTTTATAGATCAAATTAGTAATTCATGATACACTTCTATGGGATGTGGGGAATTTTGGCCTAACCACTGTAATTCCAATGCTTATAGTTTTTTTGTTTGGCGTTTAAAGCTTTATTTTGAGTTAGCAATGATGAAGAGGTTGGGTTTTAACTCTTTCATGACCGAAGGGCTATTTTTGATATACCAAATATAGCCAACCGCTTTCAATTATAATACTTTAATCCCGAGACCTAAAAAATTATTCGTATATTGTATAGTAACAGCAAATAATAAACTTGCTTATAAATCACAAACGAATCAATGAATTTGTTTTTTTTAAGAATTTATGACGGGAAGGGGTTATAGCAAATTATAAAATATGGTCCAAATATACAAGTTTTTATTTGCGTCTAATAATAGGAGGGTAAGTGATATGATGCCAGTTATTGGATGGATATTTTATTTAGTAAAAGTGATATTTGTGTTTTTATTTTGAGGAGTGGAACTTTTCCAATTACTTAATTCCTACTCAACATATTTACTTTTATTTTTAAATATTTTTAGAAAGGTTCTTGGAATGAATTATCTGAAACAATCAATAGCAATTCCTAATTGACGTAAGCGAATCGAGTTTTCAAGATAAAAAGTTCCGCCTATCCTAAGAGTATCCCATTTATATAATGGTTGGGCGCACTATTTTATTACAGGAATCAGGATATATTATTCAAAGGACTAAACATTGCCACTAAGTAGATGATAAAAGAAATGATAGGCTATCAGTCAGGTTTTTCTATGAGAGTTTATTTGGCACTTTATATATATTTATGCTGTATAGCCATAATAATTTTTTTTAGGTAATCATAATTGTTGATTGAGAAAATATCAATTTCAATTTCGAAATTGCGATAAATTGACGAAGTGTGCTGAATTTTTTTTTCTATAAAGAGTAAGAGAAACAAAGCTTTTCTTTGAGAATATTTCGGTTATTTATTTTATACGATGATTGGAATAAAGCGTATAGATAGATGTGTATTGGGTATAGTATTTTAATTTGTGGCATTATTAACGAAGGTGTGTGTTTACTATGAGCTCCATTTAGTGGGTTGAGTATTATGCTAAATTTGCAGTACATGCATGAAGGCTAAAAGACGTAGATTATTATTAAAGAGGCGAATATAATATTATTATGATTAAATGTTTGGAGATAGCTGGGAGTAAAAGTTAGATTAAATTTGTGTATACTATATTTAATATACAATGGCGTTATAAGCTTAGTGGTACATATTAATAAACAGATTCTCAGATATATAGATTGTTTAGCAAACGTTTAAAGTACAGCTTTTGGCTTAAAACTTAGTTGTGTAGAGTAGCCTATTGTAACGCGTTGATTAGTAGATGAGTTTAATTAATTAATCAGAAACAGTTTACATTATTTAAATTTTATTGGCAGTGTTTAAGAGTTACTGGCAGCTTTTAATTATAGCTAGGTATGTAGATCATTTTATTATATAGATTTTCATTGGATAGATATAGGTAATATAAACAAAGCTCATGGAAATTAAGTAAATATAAAATGCCAATAAAATCGGCGGATTTGAATTGGGTGAAGTGGTTGGCTGTTCGGAGGCGAGGGAGAATACGCGATTATTTTAGGAAAATAAAGACATAATAAACGCGAAAAAAGAATAGTGGTTTCATTATGGAAGGGAAGATAGGGGAGATCAATGGTCAGCTATTGGCAGCGGAGAAAAAGAGGGGAGGGGTTTTGGTAGAATCTTTTTTTATGGGTAAACGAGAGATGCCTCTAGACTCTTTTTTTTTTTTTATCCAGTGGTTGGCGCAGTAAAGGCCAGAAGCGATGGCTTTTTAAGGTTTGTATATGGAAGGAGCATTAGGCATTTAGTGGGCAGCGAGTGGCGTCAGAGCTTGCCTATACAATCGTCAAAACGATATTATGCAGCGAGCAAAATGCAGTTTGAGATTGGGGCGGGGAGGGACGGGAAGAGGGAGCGAATGGGCGGCTTAATTGTGGAGCGAATGGTAGTATAAGGTGAGGATGAAGATGTTATTGGGCAGGAGGAGAGGATAATCGGTGTTTTCCTGGAGATCTATAAGGTGGGCAGCAAATAGGAAATTTTGTTTACGTTTTCTTAGCGCCAAAGAGGAAAGTTGAGAGATGCTTTACAGAGCGCAAAAGGATTACAGTGCAAAACAGTCTATATTGAGAAATAGTTTGAGCAGAAACCGTGTTTGGCTTAATGGCGGCGCTATTTCCAATTCGCTTATATGCACTATCTCCAATTCGCCCTTTTTATTCAGGCCAGTGGATGCGCATAATATCGCTTTCTGCTGGAGCCATTCACGCACCTTATCTGAGTCGACTAGCACTACACCCACTAGCATACATAATCATTAGCGCTACGCCTACTAGAATATATAATCATTAGTACTACGCCTACTAGAATATATAATCATTAGCACTACGCCCCACTGCATACATAGCCACTAGTGCTGGCTATTATACCTGCTGGGTTCTATGAAAGTGTTAGCTGAGTTTACAGGTAAGTAGGGAAACTGTATATTCTTTTGCGTCCAACACCCCATCACGAATTATCACATGAAGAGAATTTCTGGGTATTGATATGCGTAGGAAGTTTCACTGGCTTAATGACTAATGAGGAGCGTCACTGGCCTGTGGTTAGTAATCTCACTGGTTTTAGCATAGCTAAAAATGGAGCAATATTGTTGTTGCCTTTATATTTGGCTGTTCCTGGGTGGATTGGCGAGATAAGCTCTTGCGCTGCTAAATAGGCGCGAGTTCCTATTTTGCTGGTTCATGATTTCGTGCCTGATTGTTAGCCATTATTACTAATTTCTAGCACAAATCCAATTTAGTCTCTTTTCCACTATAAATCCCACTGCTATTCCCCCTCTAATTAGCTGCTATTCCGCCCTATTTCGCTAATAGTGCAGCAAAAGAAAAATTTTTTTTTTGCCCTTTTCTTGCTGTTGTTTGGGTATCTAATTATATTGCAATTTCTGTGCGGGTGAGTGATTCACTTACTTTACATTTAATCCCTGTGCGATTCTCTAATCACTTTCTTTATACTTAATCCCTGTGCGATTCTCTAATCAGTTTCTTTACATTTAATCCCTGCCTTCTGATTGCTCGTTCCCCTCCACCACTCCCATTTCCCTCTGCAAAAAGGCTTAGTTGGCCTTCGAAATACTGTAGCAATTGCCGCTGAAAAGAGACTGTACTCTTTTATGGCTCCTTAAACTACATGTACTGCTATTATAGACGAACTTTTTAGCTCTACTTCTAAACTACTTCTTGCTCTACATTTTTGCTCCCTCTAAAAACCAATTTGCTCCTCCCTTAGCTTAGCTTACCTTGTTTTTATTTTCTTATCCTTCCCCCTCCACCCCCACTCCTCTCTTTTTAATATTACTCTTGTCTCTTACATTAACCTTTTTTTATATTCAAGTCATAATTCGCTTTCCACTATTCTCCGCTCCTCAGGCTGTATTGTTTTTGTGTTATTATTCTACATAATTTTATATACTTTTTCTAATACCACTCTCCCTCTTCTCGCTCCCCTCCATACTCCCATTTTTACCTACTTCTCAACCGCTCGCTCTTAGTAGCTCACGCAACCCAACTTCCAATCAATATACCCTATTCATTTTGTCTACATACACCTTCATTGTAAATCCCTTTAGAATTCCCCTTTCCATCCCATTCCAAAAAATAGAACATTCAAGCCATTTCTGCTCATTTTTGTTCAACCACTCCCTATCCCTCCATCCTTCATTTCCTGCCGTTTTATCTATGAAATGGCAAATAGAAAACTTTTTTTTCAAACCTCAATTGCTCAAAGACTTGATAATAGCCTAAATAAACAACAAGAATATAGTATCTCTACCGATAACCCAAATAAAAATTCCTCCATTTACCCTTCCTTAATCCTCCAAAACTCCTCCCTATTTGACTCCCAAAATATTAATTCTCTCCATAATTTTGAACCTACTCCCTCCCAAAATCAAATGATTCCAATTGACCCTAACGCTTCTACAACAACTACCCCTACCCACCAAAACTTCAATTTTACCAACCCTAAAATTCCCGAACCTTACACCCCAAAAAACTCGGCTCCTCAATACTCTTCAAAAAATCCCGTCTCATACACCCCTAGAAATACCGCAAACTACTTCCCTGATTCCCACCCCCAAAAAAATGCCTCACCTTATCCCCCAATTAAAACACAAAACCCCTCCTTAAACAACCAAAAATTACTAAGCCCTCAATCCGCCACCCCTGCAAAATCAAATAAAGACATTCAAAGAGCTAAATTGCACGAATGGGTCGTTGCTTACAGACACGCTTTCCCCTCCTTTCACTTCTACTTTGATGACGTCCCCGATACTTTCAAAAAAGCCCTATCTGCTTCTGTTAAATCTTTATCTGCGGTACTTTTCTCACTTCCTCTTTTTCTTAAATCCCTATTCCTATATTCTCACTTTTCTTATATCTCTAAATCTTTTCTCTTTTCTCTTCCAGTCTGTTGAATCTTTCTTCTCCGTTAACGAAGTTACTCACGTCATCATTAGCGATGAAGCTGCTCTCTCAATATCAAAAGGAAGACTCTCCGCTTTCTCTAACGTCGTTAATGCCTCCATGAAATTTAACTTGAAGATTTGGAGTGTTGACAGTAATTTATTTTCCCATCTTTTAACTAAACATTATCATATTTAATCACTAACATTATCCATCTTCCTCCTTCCCCCCCTTTTTTTTTAGAATTGCAAAATAGAATATTAAAGTTCTTGCTCCCTTCCCACCAGTCTCAAAGCCTTAAAAATGAATGTGTCCTAGGAAAACGCAACCTGTCTGAGGTCATCCAGGCAGAAAAACTTTCCACAAACGGCTCAAATTTAACAAATGGCTCTAATGGAATAAACTTTTACTACTTTAAACACAACTACATCTTAACAGAAGATAGTAGCTATATGTTCAAACCAATTCTTATGAACGACTACAAAACTCCCGAGTCTGGTTGCGTATACCCCTGGCCAAAACTCTACTACGTCCCAAAAGGAAGGTGCCCGTTTATCCGCTATGATCAATCTACATCAAGTAAAGATACCGACTCTGACTCTGAAAAGGAAGAAGCCCATATTAATGACTCCCAAAGCGACTCTGATTCCTCTGATAACAGTCTCACCCCCAGAAAAAAGAAAAAAATTGACCACCAAGACCACTCCGCCATTGCTGAAGTCATGGGAAATGATAGATCTATCAATGATAAAAATAAAGACCTCCTCCGCGCTATCGGATCTACCGTTATTGTTGACTCAATCGCCTCCGGAGCTAATGCCACCCCTTTCATCACTTCCACTTCAACAATAAATAGACAAATAATTCCAATGGACAGAATTTCTCAAAAAACTCTTGTATCTAGCATCCAAAAAAATAGAGTTGATCAACTTTCAAGGTTAGAACAAGCTATCTCCCCTGAAAAGTTTTATTCCAATTTCAGTCAAATCGCCAATAAGCTCTCAAACGATAACCCCCCCCTAATCTCTAACTCTCGCCCATCTAACTCTCTAACCCAAACTAATAACAGTTGCACAAACCTCTCTGACCGCAAGCTTAAACACGCCGCCCGCTTCCGCACCCCAAATACCGCTCCTACAAGCCAGACTAAAAAGAAAACTATCCCGTCCCGCCAACCTGCTGCATCAAGGCCTGGGTATTGCGAGAATTGTAAAGTTAAATACGAAGATATGTACGACCACGTCCAATCTAGTTCTCATCGCGCTTTTGCTAACACTGCCTCTAACTGGACTGATCTTGATGACTTGCTCAGTACCATCCAAAGAAAGCCTTTATATCCGCCCTCTATTGAAGGCCTAATCCCTGCTTCTGGTACCTTTATTAACCAGAAATTTACCACCGAGTCCGTTGGTAATAGCAATTTTATTAATTATAGCTCCATTGCTTCTAGAGGAACTATCCATAAAATGCCCAGCTGCAGTAATTTACCAGGATTTAACACCCCTATAAATCGTTTAGTTAATCGCACTATTGGAGCCCACAACAATATCAACGGCACCCTTGATAATCCTATCACGATTTTTGAAAGCTCTGCTAGATCGTCTTCCGATAATGGCCCTCATGATTCCAATAACAGCAACAATAATAGAAATGCTAATTCATACCAACAACCATTAACTCCTCGTGCATCATGTCTCTCTCGAATGATGGGTGCAACCCCTTCTTGGGAAACCCATCTTGCAAATAACAGCCAAACTCCATCTTTTAATAATACTAACTATCAAAGTAATTTAGAATTCTCAAGATTAACACCTATCCCTTTGTACAATACACCTGCCAATAAATACCAAAATTCAAAGTCCACACTTTCATGCACCCGCACTGTCTCCACAAACTCTGCCAATTTTTTAATCCCAAGTTTAGATTGGTATAAAAATAGCAACTCTGCCAACAGAAATCAGGAAAGGCACATTTTGAACAATGAGCTACATAACAATAATTCGACCTACGAAACTCCTAACGATGCTAGTATTAACAATGTAGATAGTAGCATGTCAAACACCGCTGTAAATAGCCGTCATCTAAATCCTTCGAATGTTGTCTTATCGAACAGCAACTTGTCCCTATCCTACCAAACCCCAACTAAAGCGCAGTTAGGATACAAAACCCAACCTAATCAGCAACATTTAAACTATCAAAACAACAACTTATCTATAGTTCAGCAAACAAAGTCTTGGTCGTCAACTGGAGATAATTTAATCAACTTTGCAAATTCAGGTACCGCTAATTGGGCCCCAGGGTTTAGTCCAAGCGTGGCAAAGATTATTGAAAATAACGAAAGTGTCTACAAAAAGTCTACCCTTGAGCTTGATGTTGACAGGTCGACTTCTTACTAACTTTGAAAATCCTTTTTTTTTTTTTAAATAGTTCTAACCAAAATTACGCCACCAATTATTGATTATATACTTTTTTCCCCCCCCTCATCTTTCGCGCAGACTTTTTCTTTCTTTTCCTCGTACTCATTGCCTTATTTTTAACCCACTTTAAACTTTACTTTAGAAAAAAATATGTTGTAAAATCGAGTATAAATATAATTCAGTTTAGCTAACTTTAAACAAAAATAATAAAAGCAGCTTAGTTACCAGATTGCTTTTTATCCAAACTTGGTGCGAACATAATAGTCCAACATCTATTCATGAATTCTATTAATTGGCTCGATAATTATTGTGACGATTTTACTGCTAAAATTACTTTTGACCAAGCCAAGTTGTATCTTTTACCATTAAATACCTCTGCAGCTGCTATATTAATGTATAAGCATAACGTACTATGGTTTTGTTCTTCATCATTGTTCAGAAAATAAAAAATTTTATTTGACAAAGAACACTTTCATTTATGCGTTTTATCGCGGTGTAACTAGTAGCATCGTTTGTACAAGCAAATGCTAAATTGTAATCAATTATAGCTTTGTGTATTTTCAGCTATTTTTTCAAATTTTTTCTTTATTGCGTGTTTGTATGGGATGGAGGGCGATAGAGAAAACTTGTATGTGGGCACTTTTTAATATGCTCTTTTTTTTTGTATGGTGCACAGAAAATTAAACATAAAATGCCTGGGATAAGTGACGAGCCAATAAACAAGTCGAGTTACTGGATCCATACTCGAAAAAAAGATTTTATTGGATGAACATGATACTTGAGGATCATACGTAATCACTATTGGCTAAAACCATTAAAAAATTTTTATAAAAAAAAAAGGCACTGCTAGAAAGGGACAAATTAGCTTTTTTTATCTTATTTAGAGCGGGAAAAAAAGCTTGATTATAAATAATAAGTGATAATATAAGAGACTTTAAAATTAAGAGCTTTGGATTTTTATCAGTTTTCTAGATTCTTACAAACATTATCAGAATTCTCGAGTCTATCTACTATTTTGCTACCTCGCATTTATATCCAAGTCTACATATCTTTTTTTAATACAAGTAACTGTCTTCATTAAAATAATTTAAGGATGGCTCGCAAGAAGGGTTCTAAAAAAACCGTAGATGATGACGCATGGTAATCTTTGCCTTCCCTCTTTCTCTTTATCACTATTTTACCCCATACTTTTGCTCTCTCCAATACATTTCTTAGTAATTTTTATTCGGTGTTTTACTCTTATTTCTACTTTATTTAGGGCTGATAATGATACTTACCAGGATCCAATCCAAGCTGCCGTCCAAAATCAAGATAATTTCTCTGATGATGAGGGTGGCGGTCTCATGGCCATGATTTCGAGCGCAAAATCCAAAAAAAATAAAAAGAAGGATAAATCTCTAAATTTAGCCGACTCCTTCTCCAAATTAGATATCGAAGACGAGCCAGCTCCCAAATCCAAATCCGGAAAAAAAGCTCCTGTCGTTGCTGCCAGCGATTCCGAAAATGCTTCTGATTACGAGCCAAAAATTGCCCAGAAAAAGAACAAGAAGAAGAAAGCTCCTGCTATCTCATACGCTGATGATTTCGAACCCATACCCGAAGTTAAACCCAAAGACAAGAAGAAATTAGATGTCCAGGTCGATGAAGATATGGGCTCCCAGATCAAATCCAAGAAGCAAAAAGAAAAGGAGAGAAAAGAGCGATTGAAACTAGAAAAGAAGAAGCAAGAGCAAGAAGTTAAAGCCAAAGCCCCACCCAAAGCCACTCCTGCTGCCGACGAAAGTGCCCAATCATCAAAGAAAAAGAATAAACAGCCCGAACCTACATCCACCAAGGGTAAAAAGGGCCCAAACATTTCCGCCCTCCAAAAAATGATTGAGGCACAAAGAGCTGCTGAGTTAGAAGCTCAACGAGCAATGGAAGAAATGAAAAGATTGGAAGAGGAAGAGCTAAAGCGGATCGAAGAAGAAGAACGTATGTTGGAAGAAGCCAGACTAGCTAAAAAAGAAAAAGAAAGGCTCAAGAAAGAACAGCTGCGCAAAGAAGGAAAATTGCTCACAAAGAAAGAAAAGGAAGCTAAGCGCAAACAAGAAGCATTTTTGCAGCAGCTCAAAGAATCTGGTGCCAAGATCCCTGGCTTAGTCGAAGCTGACAAGACAGAAGACTCTCCATCCTCCGATAAAAAACCTAAACGCGTTGTTTACAGCGACCGCAAAAGAAAAAATAACAAGGGCAAATCGACCGAACAAGCCCCCAAGGAACCTACCCCCGTAGAACCTGTTAAAAAAGAAGAACCAGTTGCTGAAAAAGAAGAAGAAGAAAGCGAAGACAACTGGGAAGCTCTGCTTGAATCCAGCGAAGACGAAGAGGCCAAAGAAGCTCCCAAAGAAGCTACCAAAGATACTCCATCGAAAGCCAAAGATATCAACCCCAAACAAAAATCAAAAGACTCCGAATCAGAAGAGTCTGACTCTGACCGTTCTGAGGATGATTCTGAAGACGGATCAAGCGACGATAGCGACAGTGACAGTGATAGTGACTCTGAAAGCGACAGTGACTCTGAAAATAAAATTTCTGCCCAGCGAAAACGCGAAGCCACTGCCAGAAGAGAAAAACGCATGAAGGCCGCTATGGACGCTCGCTCAGCTGACGATTTACGCTCCCCTATTTGCTGTATTCTAGGCCACGTAGATACTGGTAAAACTAAACTATTAGACAGAATCCGCCAGACTGATGTTCAAGGTGGCGAAGCTGGTGGTATTACCCAGCAAATCGGTGCTACATATTTCCCAGCTAGCGCTATCGTAAAAAAGACAGCTGTTGTCAACACCACCGGAAAACTCGAAGTTAAAGTTCCAGGTCTTTTGATTATTGATACACCAGGGCACGAATCTTTCACTAACTTGCGCTCCCGTGGTTCATCTCTATGTAACATTGCTATTTTGGTTGTCGATATTATGCACGGTCTAGAACCCCAAACACTTGAATCTCTTAGACTCTTACGTGATAAAAAGACTCCTTTCGTTGTTGCCCTTAATAAAATTGATAGAATTTATAACTGGAAGGCAACTTCTGATAACGGCTTTAGACTCTCTTACAATGATCAATCAGAATCCGTAAAAAGAGAATTTAACAACCGCCTCCAATCAACAATTCTTGCTTTTGCCGAACAAGGTCTCAACTCGAAGTTGTACTACGAAAATAAAAACTTTGCCAGAAACGTTTCTCTCGTACCTACCAGTGCTGTTACTGGTGAGGGTGTTCCTGACTTGCTTGCCTTGTTGGTTGGGCTGACCCAAACTCGTATGGAATCCCAACTCATGTACTTGTCTGAACTAGAAGCAACTGTCCTAGAAGTCAAAGTAATTGAAGGTCTTGGTACCACAATTGACGTTGTTTTATCAAACGGTGTTTTGAATGAAGGCGATAGGATTGTACTGTGCGGTTTAGATGGTCCGATAGCAACCACTATCAGAGCTTTGCTGACGCCTCAGCCTATGAGAGAACTCAGAGTCAAATCCGCTTATATCCATCATAAATCAATAAAAGCCGCTATGGGTGTTAAAATTTCTGCTCCAGGGCTAGAGAAATCAATTGCAGGCTCTAGGCTTATGGTTGTTGGTCCAGATGATGATGAAGAGGAAATTATGGACGAGATCATGTCCGATTTGATTTCGCTTCAAGATAACATTGACAAATCTGGAAAAGGTGTCTGGGTACAAGCTTCTACTCTAGGTTCCCTCGAAGCTCTTCTTGAATTCTTGAGAACATCAAAGATTCCAGTTTCAGGGCTTAACATCGGTCCAGTCCACAGAAAAGACGTTTTTAGAGCATCGGCGATGCTCGATAGAGCTAAGGAATATGCTGTCATGCTGTGCTTTGATGTAAAAATCGACAAAGATGCAAGTGATTACGCAGAAGAAATCGGGCTCAAAGTATTTACAGCAGATATTATTTATCACTTGTTTGATGCGTTTACAGCTTACACAAAGGAAATTACCGAGCAAAAGCGTAAAGATATGGCTCCTGAAGCAGTTTTCCCCTGCGTTCTTAAAATGATTCCTGGCGCTGCTTTCAACAAGAGAGATCCAATCGTTATTGGTGTCGATGTCGTTGAAGGGCAACTCAGACTTAACACGCCTATTTGTGTAGTCAACATAAACCCAGAAACCAAAGCGCGCGAGATCGTGTCTCTCGGAAAGGTAACGTCGATGGAGATCAACCACAAGGCAGTGACAGTAGTTAAGCGTGGTGAAGCTGGTGCGGGTGTAGCGATCAAGATCGAGTGCCCCGTTTATGAAACCCCAAAACTTTTCGGCCGCCATTTCGACGAGAAGAGCGAGCTGTTCGCCAAGATATCGCGTGCTAGTATTAATATCCTGAAGGACTCGTTCAGAAACGACATGACCAAGGACGACTGGGCGCTCGTTATCAAACTGAAAAAGGTCTTGGACGTCCAATAAACAACCCGATTTCTTAAATCTTATTTCTTAACTTTTTTATTTTTTATTTTTTATTTTTTATTTTTTATTTTTTACTTTTTACTTTTTATTTTTTTTAAACATAACTTTTCAAAACTCGCAGCCTAAATTTTTATTTTGTTACAGAATTTTTTATATATCTTACTTTCGCAAGACCAACTATTATTTTATTAAGCTATACTAATTAATAAAAAAAAAATTGATTGTGTTCTCCCCCTCCCATCCTATTTAATTTTTTTTTTTGGTAATTTTTTTGCTATTTGTGCCATTTGACTAATGCAATTATTGTTTAGTTTCGGTTATTGCTAATCGTCTATAATGTATAAATTTTTATAAATATAAAGTTTCTAGGCCAAGAAGTGTGCTACTAACTTGCTAAAAAATAGAGAGAAGAATTAAAATTGTTATTTTATTTTCAATAGTTAGTTATACCAATATGAGCATTTCAAAGCATTCTGGCATTGCATTTAATTGCAGTCTAAAATAAAACGGGAGGAAAGGGGGGGGGTGATGGGAATGCGGATTATAGTATATAAAACGTCAATTATGTTCTTTTATGTAGGAGGTAAGGAAATCGGCATGTATCTTATGAAGGTGAAGGAGAGGGTTGGGGGTGCGGAGGCTTAACAAGGAGGGGGGAGGAGGGTGCAAAAACTTTTGCACGGCACACATACAATAAAAAAAGTTAGTTTTTTTGATTTTTATTTTTGGTATTAGTTTGCGGGTTTAGGCGCTGCGTTTTTGCTGGACATTCTTCGCTTCACGAACTCCTTGACGAGCTCGTGGCCCTCGGCTTTGATAACCAACGTCCTACGCTTCTCGTCGACCCAGAGAACAACGCCCAGCTGCAGCGCGTACTTGTGAACTATATCGAAATCCTGTTGCCTGTTGAACTCGTGGTACAGGAACGCTGTTTTTTTTTTTTTATTTATACATTTATATATTAAGGCGGTTAATTATATTATAAAAGTGGGAATATGGTATATATCTAAAAATAAAAAAAAATTTTTTTTTTTTTTGATTTTTGTTGTTATTGCTTACAGAAGGTTGGGTTTATTCGATTTTTTTCTAGCTCCCATAGTCGGATTTGGTCAGACACTGTAATGGGCACTGGAGGAACTTTTTCTTTGACTTGAGGGTGGGCATGCATAGTCAAATACGTTACAATCTAAATAAAGAAAAAGTATAGTTAGTTGCATAAAGTGTTGTGGGGAGAAACCATTCTTCCTAAAAAGGATGATAATATATGAACAAAGTTACTTGGTCAGCGTTTATTCCTTTTGATAGCGCTCTTCTAATACTATCTCTAGTTATTGATCCAACGACCAAGTTGGGAAACCTGTAAACCATTTGTGTGAATAAGCTTATTATTGAAATTTGTAGTATCGAATCTATTAGTAAGAAAGATAAAATTAATAATATAAATATTTAAATTATTGTACGGGAACATAAGGATAAAAAAAAAGATATAACAGAGTGAAGAGGTAGTATTTATGAAGAGTTTTACCTGTATATGCGTATAGTCGATAATTAGTTTCTAAAATGATGAATCCAGAGTCTTTAACGTCTCTTTCAGAGTATTGAGTGGAGTTGGAGAGCATGTTTTGGTTATTTTTGTTATCGAATCTGTTATTGAGCATGGTTATGGTAGATTTGACGCTGCTATTAGAAGCACCAGTTAGAATGGAGACTAGACGAGTGGGGATGTATGTGCGGCTTGAATCGTTTGGTTTATAAATGAAGCCCAATTCCATCAAGTCGCGGAAAACCTTACTTTCAAGTTCGGTTAGGTTTTCAACTTTGTACTTTTGAGCGAATTCAAGGCTTCCAACTTGGAAGAAGAGGCCCAAGACGGAGACGATGTCAGTTTCTTCTTCTTCTTGCATGTTTAAGTATTGCAAGAGGATGATCCAAATCTGGAAGCAGATATCTTGAAGTAAGAACTGGAATCCCTTACTTGTGATTTGAGTTTCCCCGTTGAAATTGGTCATTAGACCAGATTTTTTTAAGAGTTGTAAGACGCTTTTATTAGGGTGGTCTTTTTTAGCAGAAGTGCCGACCATGAAATGTAGTACAGACTAAGTAATTAGAGTAGTGTACAGTTAGATGAAATGGAAGCCAGAATAAGTAAAGCGAGAATAAAAAATTAAAAAAAATTATTAAATTATGATAAAATAAAAGAGGTAGAGTAGTATAAAATGAGGGAACATACCTCCCATTTTTCGTTTGCATATGTATCTATTTCGTAGGTATCTTCAATATTAGTTTTACATGTGTTATCAACAAGTTCAAAATTTTGTCGTTCGCCTCTAATTGAGTGGAATTGTATTAAAGGAATTAAAAATAGAAATCACGAATAGATCAAGCAGTTAATTGAGAGTAGATACTATTGGAGAAAATCTATAATAAATGTGGTAAAAAAAAAAGTAGACGGTACCCTCCAGTCAACGAGTTTATTAGTTGCTTTTGGAAAGAGGAATTTAATTTAAAAGAGTCGTTTTTTTCGTAAAGTATATGAAGCTTTTTAAGGCATTCGACGCTTTCGTTAAAGAAGCTAAAAAGAGTAAATTAGAATCATGTGTTAGGATATTAATGTGTTGGCATAGATATGAATAAAATTATGTAAATTAAGGAGGGGGATGTACGAGAACCTTATTTTATTTGGTTTTGCCCATAGCATAGCATCATTTTTTGATACTGGGGTATCAATATATAGAATTGACATTACAATCTGCTTAGATATTGCTGGTAGTAATCTGCAATTAAGGGGATTAGAATAAGTAAATATTAGCTATAGAGGAAGTTTACTTTGGGTCACATACAAAAAAGTATATTGGTACAGAATATTTAGAGAGAATAAAGAGAGAGAGTCATTATTAAATTAGTAATTAATACTGTACCTAAAGACAGTTAGGCAAGAGGAGGGTTTTACATATAGTCGATTGCTGAGCTGTTCGGGGAGACCTTCTAGGAACTGGAGAATGGTGATTTGGAATTGAATGTTGTCATTTTCAGGGGAATTATTATCGGACATAATTGAATGCGAAGTGTAAGTATAAATTTCCAAAAGGCGTTTTAATAAATTAGAGAGTACACAAGACAAATAAGAGCTGAAATAGAATAAAAATTATGAGCCTTGAAATACTGTTAAAGCTTTAAAGCTGAAAAGGGCTTAAGAAAATACGCGTAGCCAATAACTTGAACAGATCAGCTAGTAAGATAGCGAATTATAAGACATGGAATTATACATTTGCCAATAGATATGTGCGCACTACTCATTAAAATAACTTTGGTGTAAATTTTTTTGATTGAGCGAATTGAAAAATATATTTGTGTTAGAAAATCAATTAGCCCTATCAAGAGATGTATAGGGCTTTAATACTCGTAGTTCAGCCAATAACGCATGAAGAAAATGTAAGCTTTATAAGTATGAGATTCATTGGCGTACTGATATTTGGCTGGAAATGATCAATTAGCGTAAAAAACTGCAACTTGTGAATCAATAATTAGTGTATCCTAAATAATGAACAGTATGAATGAACGACTCGAAAGAAAATTACTAGTTTATCAAGTTTAATACACTCATACAATTAAAGCAATGAAAAAAATAAAGCTAGACAATTTACTGGTACCATTAGACAGATGAAATGTTTGGTTTTATCTAGTAATGCGTAGATTTAGGCCGTGAGTTATAACATATGCTAAGGTCAACTAGCTCAAATGTATACAGCGCCAAAGTCTATATAAGTTTCAAAGCAATTTATACTTTTACCCGTAAGATATGCCTGGTTGTAAAGCGTATTGAACCTGTAATGAAGCAAAATCAGCACTGTGTTTAGAAGAGCTTATTCTCGGCTTGAAAAAGTTCCTCTATGTTTTTTGACCCTAAAAAAAAAAAAGTATGGCTACAATGACTAGCAGCACTATTAATTAAGGTGTTTGGACTTGGCGTGGCAACTCGGTTTATTATCAGCGAGTAGATAAACAAGTGTGCAAGCGTTGGGATACCATTGGGCAGTTCCGTCGTCCTATCCGAGAATATGGACTGCTATTTACCAACAATGAAAAGCAATTAATCCAAGAATTTCCGACTTATAAGCCTGGGCTTCAGCAATAAACGCTATTCCAGCGCAGTAGCTTCCCTACATAAATCACGCGCAGTGTACGAGAAGAATTCGGCTAGCATGCTATGACTGCAAAAATTCTGGAAGGAGGCGTATCAGAATGTGGGCGATAAAAGAGCGTTGGTAGATGATAGAGGGATCAGAAATGCCTATATAGGACATTTAGGCTGAGCGCTTACGTTTACAAAAATGAGATTTAAGACTATCAATAACTGATCTGACTACTTAGGAGATGGTACAAATAAGCGTAAATAAACAGACCAAGAATCCTAGTAAGAAACACGGACGATTGGCTAAACTGAGGATTTTACGGCAATCACAGTAGCTAGAGTACCTAATCAAATGAGTAAAACAAGCTTTTCTTGGGTATTAATTAAGCTATTTTCCAACGTCAATTAAGATACTCTTCGTGATTATTTAGACTTTTTTGGCCCAATACAGGAAATACTAACCATAAACTCAAATATTATAATTCGCCTTATTTTTTTAAAGTGTATACCTATTTGCTGCGCTGTTGTTATTTACCAATACATATTATTCTTTTGTATTCACAACATTTATGAGGAGAGTGGTTGGCTGTAAATGTATGCCATATAAAGTAAAAAAAGGGTAAGAGTTTATTTTGATGACATCCCCGCATTTATCTATGGAAGAGCAGAGATATGTCGCCATTGGCCGCTCAGTGTTTTTTATTTAGCCTAGTTTAGATTATACGGGAAGCGAATAACATAAATAAAAATAAATTGTTAAAAATAAAAGAATTTCACTTGCCTTTTTTATTATTGGAATTCCTATAATCGATTTAAAACGTCTGCTAATAAATACATACCTTCTATTATTATCGAACTAAGACACCCTTTGTCAACTAAGTATAAGGATATTCGAGCTTCGAAGCATTTCTGCATTCCTCTTCTTAAAAAAAAGAAAGCTTGTTAAGTATAATAATTTTAATATCAATTGACCTCTAACCTCTATCTTTCCCCCTATAAGGTAACTCTCCATACTTCAATTGTAAATACTTTGTAATGACTTGCTCAAAGCATCGTATTTACTTATCATTTTTCATTTCCTCTTATACATTATAACCAAACCATTATGATCCTATTGCACATCCTATAGTCTCCCAAATTTAGCTGCTTCAATATCATGGATCCTCTAGATTTCCAAGATCCAACGTAAGTGACTATAAATAATACACGCTATCTCTCATCACACCATAAAAAACTCAAAAAAAAAAAAACTCCTTAGTAATTCTTAATTTTATTGCTTCTCTCACAGCTCATTTCCATCAAACGAAGACGAACTACAATATTGGAAAACTGCTGCTTTTAATGCTCGTGATGCGTATGTAGATAGCCAACTTGAACTCGAAACTGTACAAAAGCAAGCTGCAGATACCGCTCTTGAATACGAAAACGATATTAAACTACTCGAAAATGCTAACAAAGAAATGCGCACCGAAATCGAGCGCTTAAAAGCTCAAGTCGAAAATTGGAGGGTATTTCCACTTTCTAATTTATAGTTCCAGCTTATTCTTCTTTATTCATTCGAGCTTTTCTTTCATTTTTTTAAACATATTTTCACTTTGAAAAAAACTTTTCCAGGAAAAGTATAAAAAGGAGCGCATGAACTCTGAAGATGCTTACCAAAAATCTGAACGAGAGCTACAGTTTTTGAAATCTCAACAAGACTTTTACAAAAGTAGAACAAGAGAACTAGAGCAAGATAATGATGACCTGGAAAAATCTGAAAGGTTAGTTTCTCGATCATTCCCCTTTTATTAATTTCTTTAGCTTTTATATTTTATTTTCATAATGTTTTTTCTTTCATTTAGAGCAATAAAATCATCTCTACATGATGCACAAGTTAAAGTAAAAGGATTGTCTCAAACAAACGAATTCTTGATGGGCGAAGTTAAATCAAAGCAACTATTAGTTGAAGAAGTGCAACGCTTAAAAGATGATCTTCGAGGTTTGTGCTCTCATATTATTTCCGCCACATTTATTTGCATCAACTCACCTATCAATTCATCAAAGATTGTTATGGGCGTGAAGGCTTTAGTTTAGTTTTGCTTTATAGCATACTAAAATATTTATTACATTTTAATCGCAACTTTATTTTGATTTACCTATTTTAGATCTTAACGTGGAGCTAAGTATAGTACGGGGACAGAAATCAATAAGAGGCGGTAGAGCTAGTCTTGGTGGATTTAAAGTAGAACCTCAAACATCAAATACACTTGAACAAGATAAAACGTTTAAGGATGTTATGAATAGAATGAAAGGGCTAGAATCAAAGATAGAAAGCGCAAGATCACTAGTTTCTCCATTATTGCAAGAAAGTAGAAAATACCAAACATCTACTTTAAGATACAACCCTGACACTCTAGCGAGATCAAGGACAATAGGAAGTCCAAATGCAAATAGAAATAGAATGAGCTCAGTTTTTGAATCAAGCACTAAAGAATTACCGAGAATACAGCCTAGAATGGATTTATCTATTAGTAGCACCAAATTGGCCGGAACTGCTAAGAATGAAGAGCCACTAACGCCTATCAGCTTTGCAGCCTCTTCAGAATCATCACGACTGCGAATGGCGAGGTCAAGGGCGCTAAGGAACGAAGTGAAAAGCAAAAGCGGACTAAATAACAAAGACGATCACCAAACAGTGCCCACCTCAAACTAATTTCAGAATTTATTATTTTATTTTTTAATATAATAAACCCAATCTAAATAAATTCGGCTTTATTTTAATTTAATTTAATTTAATTTTATTTTATTTTATTTTATTTTATTTTATTTTATTTTATTTTATTTTATTTTATTTTATTTTATTTTATTTTATTTTATTTTATTTTATTTTATTTTATTTTATTTTATTTTATTTTATTTTATTTTATTTTATTTTATTTTATTTTATTTTATTTTATTTTATTTTATTTTATTTTATTTTATTTTATTTTATTTTATTTTATTTTATTTTATTTTATTTTATTTTATTTTATTTTATTTTATTTTATTTTATTTTATT
>LSSN01000074.1:0-80855 GCA_001970855.1 Smittium culicis
GAGGTACAGAGAATTTTAGATCACAAGAAAATTAGGTCGAAAACCTTATACCTTGTTAAATGGAAAAACCTGGGAGAAAAAGAAAATACTTGGGAGCCAGAAGAAAATTTTACATCATCGATTCCTATTAAACGGTACTGGAAAAAACATCTTCAAAAAGGGGAGTGATGTTGTATAAATATACAACATTTATAGGAATTAGTAATATATTAGCAAAGCATATATAAATATGCATACAATTAGTAGAAATTAATTTGATATTAATATCCGCCAATAAGAACTTTAAAACTATTAATAAATCATCAATAACAATAAGGAACTATTTATAGATATAAATAGAAGATCCCTATTTATATCTATAAAGATATGCTGCGATAAAAACAAAACATAAAAAACATAAAAAAAAAATAAGAAAATAAGAAAATAAGAAAATAAGAAAAGCAAAAAATCATTAAAAAAAACAACTATAAAATGCAAGACAAAAGATAACTTTTTAAAATATAACTTCTTTTACATTATTAAATTACTTATTATATATTTTTTTACTTCTTTAAATCTATTCAAATAAAGTTGAAATTTAAAAGAATCTTATAGCACAAAGCTCAATAGACTTTAAGAATTCAGTTTTTTTTGAATGAGCTTAATTCTACGACTTTTCGCAACTTCAAACATCCAGACTACTTGATATAGTATTTACGGGATTATTTCTTTCTGTGGACAGATCTCAAATTTTTTTAGGTACAAAACTGTTAAGCGATATAGGAACATAATTCTATTGGGGTATTAGCAATTTTATACATTATACCAACTTTTACAGATATATTACTTCATTGTTGAATTTCTATTATTGTTAGTTTACCTTATAAATTACTTTATTAATAATTATGAATATATTAGATAATCATCATAAATAGGAAATTTCCCCATATTATGGATGCCAATTATGAATTTGGATAACACAATGACATATAATATATTTGAATTATAAATATAATGTAAAACAATACTATTTTTAATATTAATCCTTTGCAATTGCAGTGAAAAATTTTTGATCTAAGAAAAAAAAACAGGTTTCAGATTAGTTAACTCCGAAATTCTTTGTATAAGTGGTTAACATAAGCGCGAATTTCTTGTATTGTTAGCTTGGAAACACAAAATAATTATGGTAATTTGATATGAAGAATACTATAATCGGTAGTAAACTATTATGTAATTAAATATAATATGTGTGAGCGTAGTGAAAGAAAAAGCTAGAAACAAAAATATCCTCACCCATAAACTCTTTCCCAATTTATATCGGCTATCTAGAATGGCTATTTTAGTCTGACAACCAATTCATGCATAAATATAAAAGACTTGGTTCCAGAATTATTTTTAAGTGTTATATCCAAAATGTACAAAAAGAAAGAACTAATAGATCTCATGTCAAAGATAATAGCTAAAAGTAATTAAGTACACGCCAATACTATGACTAATAGAAGTAAAGCATTTTAGCTAAAATATTTATATAAAAAATTCATGAAACTAGAGCGAAGAGTTATTAGTTTTAAAAGTACATTTATATTTTCTGATATTTTTATGCAAAACAGTAATTTTGTGAATCTGAAATTGATTTACTTTTATTGAAAGCAGTTGGCCAAATTTAGTAGGCCAAAAATAGTCTACTGCCCAAGTAAAGGATAAAAATGAAATTATGTACAGATGTTGATATGTAGGAGATTATTTCGTTGAGCGAAATGCTTCTTTTAATTTTTTTCATACTCGTTAGTTTTGATTTCATTTTTAATGCCTAATAGAAAAATCTATCGAATACATTATCAAACTTTTCAAATATTTTTATCTAATTTTGATTAAGAGTGAAATTACTAAAACTATAATTAATCTTATCAAAGGAACCATTCATTTACACTTTTTAAAAAATTACAAATTAAAATAGATAAAGCAAAATTAATAATTGAATATAAATATCTGAAGTTAGTGAATAGTACATACTTTTCAAGAAATATGGTTGTAGCCTAGAATAAGAGAATGAGGATAAACCGAAGCACAGATAATTTCGCGATGTAAGGAAAAAAGCTAAAATAGTAATTTTATATTAGTAAAAAGAGGCTTTTATATATGGGTGATTAAGAACGAAGAATACACTTTATTGCAGCTAATGATATTGATTTTAGTACTCATTTTTTGTAAATATTATTGGCGAAATTGATAAGGTATTTCGAATTTTATATTTTATCATAAAACTTGTAAATTTTTATTTGCATAACACTTTCCCGCCCAACACTCTTTGAAAAAAGGAATTTATTGATTCGTTTATGATTTATAATGAAATTTACTATTTGCTGTTATTCAACAAAAAACCAATACTTCTTAAAGCCTCAGAATTAAATTACTTTATTGAACACTGTTGGCTATATTTTGTAGATCAAAAAGTTTACTGCGCGGGAAAGGGTTAAAAAAAGGAATAATTTTACCAACTGGCCATATTTTATTATGTGATTTTACACGCTGTAGCTATTTACACTATAATTTTTTATAAGAACATCCTATATAGTGATCAAATGTTAAAATTTCGATAAAAAACAAGACACTTAGGGGGTTATTAAGAGTAGCGATACTTTATTATTTTATATTTATGAACAGCTTTAACATTATTTTTAAAAAAGGGATTCTTTACGAAGAGAGCATCTAAGGGCACAAAGAGTTACGGTATATGGAATTTTATATTCCATTATCTTTCAATATATATAAATCTTATAATTTCAGAATTTTATTGGTATTATTTTCCAATAAATAATTTTTTTTTTTTAGAAAATAGTACTTTTATAGCGAAATAAATAGAAAGAAAAATCAAAATACCTTCACAACAGAGCCAATAGATATTTTATTTTCAATACTTTCGTTCTAATAGTTTTAAACTGCAACAAAGTGTTTTCTTCGTTCAGGATAGCCCAAATCCTAATAGAAAATATCATTAAATAAATTATCAGATACATCCAATGATTATACTCAATAAAATTTAACAAATGGAGTTTTTCCAAAAATCCGTTTCGCTTTCCTAAGAATTTATCACTGTAAGATTTATTTAGGACTCGGAAAATTTCATACGTCTTCGCCATCCATACGTTCAATGTTGTTATTTTTTTAAATAGCCCATTTAAAGTAAAAATGGTCGAATTTTACAAGATAATAAAATATCAGGAGGAATATATTCGCATAACCCTATGAGCCTCGCTTAATTTCAGGAATATAGTTGTAAGATTAATGAGTAGAAAATGTTTTTTGTCTATTTTTAAATATAATTAATTTATTATTATTGAATACTCGAATTATTATTTTCACAATTTAGTTGTGTTTAAATAGATTTTTATTGGAAAGCTTAAGCGTGATTATCTAAGCTATTGGTCTCTATTTTTTACCTTCAGTTAGTACTACAATTATTTTCATTTATTATAAATAAACCAGTAGCAAATTTATACGTTATATTCTGAGCGAATGGGTAGCTATGTCACAGAATAATTCTATTGGTCCTATCACTTCTTAGAATGGTTATACTATTGGTTGATAGCTATTCGATTTTAGTTTTTCTATTTAATTTTTTCGTTTTTAAGTATCTATTTGCCAATATAAAGCATGGATTTTTTATTCGAATTGTTATCCTATGATGTTTTGCATATGGGCGATTTTTATGGTGATTTAGAATTTTTTTCTGGAATTTTAGTTGAAAACGATTAAGCTAAAATACTGCATAATATATTTAATCCATAGGATAACATATACTAAACAAATTTAAAGCCCTTATAAAATTCAAAGTGTAGGAAAAATTCGATAGAAAAAGGTCAGCTTCTCAAAAGAATCTTCCGTAAAAAGAACTTTATTTATAAGGAGCTGCCTTCATATAGAATCATCAATATTATTATGTAAAGGGGTACAAACTTTTTTAGATTATTTATTGTCAGCTTTCTCTTTTAATGAAGCAAAATTTAATTGTATAGAAATTATAAATAATTATATAAAACTATGATTCAATTTGGTTTTTTTTATTTAAAAAAAATTATATATTGCGAACCTTTTGATCATCAAGCTTTTGAGTACTTTATAAATAATACTTGAGAAGTGATATCGAATAAGATTAATAGCTCAGCCAATAGCTGTAATCAATTGGGATTAGCAAATAAAATAGTCTGTGGAAATAGTAATGTTCATCTATTAGTATTCAATATCTACAAATTTTTGCTAATAAAAAATTTTCTCTTTTTTTTTCGTTAAAATCTTTCAGTTTTTAAATCAAACACTATCTAATAATTTTTAAATTGATTTTAAACTAACTAAAGCAATTCAAATGTGCTGGCCAATGATAATACCAACCTGCTACATTTAGCAAATTATATGGAATTATTCTAGAGAGAAATCATCTAATCCAGGAATCACAGCGAATTTAAGAAATGTATTTATTTGTTGCGAGAATAACAAAGAGCAAGAAGAAAAAAAACATAGATTGGTTTCTATAATAACTAAGCACCAAATCTATTTAGTTATAATAAAGAAGCTAATCAGTGAATTATTATATAATTTTTAATGGACCTAAGCTCAATTTGTGTTTATATTAAGCTGAAAATTTTTCTATTAGCCATTAAAACCATTGATGTATACTTTTGTAGCCCACTTCAATTATATATACACCGATAGTTGTAAGGTTTTCAACTATTTTTTGAAAGCATATTTGAGAGCATTGTTTTCGACAAATCGTATGTCAGGGTTTAAATTTGAAGCGGCGCTTGGGTATCCAATAAATATTTGGAGGTCTGGGAGCTAAATGGTTGAAGTATGGTGGTGAAGTAGCTCCATTGGCCTCTTAATGCCCTATTCCTCTGAAACTGATAAAATTTTTCTTCAAGAGGAAAAGCAATTGGACGAGATATTAATGGTTTGATAATTATATGCGGGCACATATTTGGTAACAGGTAATAAAATCTGAGAGCATTAATAATACTATTAAATAGCGTGCATCAAAAAGGATCGAAATGTGTTTAATTTAAAATTGTTGGTAAAGCTATTGTGTTCAGGCTAAATTCGCATGCTTAGTTATCGTATTTGCGTATCGCTGATACAAAGCAACATCAGATGTTAGCTTAAATTATCATTAAAAAAAAACATAGTATTTTACTCTATTTATTAGTTATATTCAAACTAAGAATAGCTCCGATCTCAATTCCTAGTGATTCCTTACCGCCAAAATCAGATTTGTATTCCCAATTCTGCTTCTTTAAAACAGCTTAATCTAAGTTGATGGCTATTCGGCAGTTTTTTTCATTAATGTCCGAATTTCAAGTATAGCTACGCCCTTTTGATTCAAAATAAAGTAAAGTTATCATTTTACCTATTTTTAATTGATTTTTTCAGCGTATCAGGGAGGCCTGATAATAAACCTCAGCAATTTTATCAAAATTTTATAATCTTATTTGCTAGCTGTATTTCCCCTTTCATTTTCGAATAGTACAAACTAACTTTAATACATAAATCTGCTTTAGCTTTTCACAAAAATCAAACTCACTCCTATAATAAAAACGAAAAATGCTTTTATAAAATAAGTTCTCTTATCTGTATTCATTGAATCTCAATTTAAATTATAATTTATATTCCCGTATTATTCAAAGTGCTGTAACCCTTGATCACAATACTCTAATTCATCCTAATTTTGGAAATATAAATAGACTTTCTTTAAATATATTTTTACACTTTTATAAAGACAGATATAACTTGATACTATTTTTTAATATAACCCCCTATTTTCGTCGCTAGGCGCTTTCACTGTCTGAATATCTTATCACTATATATTTATCCTTATTTTATCATTCAATTTATCTCTCTGATAATTCTATCTATACAATATAGCCACATGTACTAATTTCTCTCGCATAAAGATCCATTTCTAATTTCACAATATTTCTTGCCTTGACAGATTTCGGCTAGAAAAATAAAAAAAAATTCACATTTTTTAACGACATAATGATCAACACATTTAAAAACAAGCTCCTAAACAAAAAGAAGAACATAAACAATAAAAGCGAAGCAGAATATGACTCCAGCGAATCAATTTTCAATGATGACGATTCATCAAGGCACTCGCTCGAGTTTTATGAAGCTGATTTCAACTTTGATTACAAGGCCTCATTTCTAGTGAGCGGCGTTTCCAGTCTGTTCAAGAGAAAATCAAAGCAACGAAAAAATAGCAAGATCTCCACCCACAGTAAAGGATTTTATAGTCATAATAAATCTGGCCTAAGTTTATCTGATTTTACTCAAATCAGCAAAGTAAATCCCGAAACGCCTCCAAAATCAAGAAAAAGCTCTTCCAGAATATACAGTCCATTAAGTAAAAATAGAAAAATCGCTACAGGCGATTCTGCATCGCTTATAAACAGTTATATAGAATATAACAGTGATCAAAATGATTTTCAAAATTATAATAATGTTAAGTCTGAATTTGATATCAGCTATATCGAAAATGAAAAAGAAAGGGACGATGAAAATTATCTAAGCTCTTCTGTATCAACTTTAAAACAGTCTACAACTGCTGATAGCATGAATTGCGCTCAACCTAGTCAAAAAGCATACAACCTAGTAGATAGCCTTAGAAAAAACTCCTTTTTCCCAATTAGGTTGAAAAGAAACACTTTTTCACCAACTTCCTCTCTTATTAATCACAGTAGCTACGTACCTTCAGGCCTCAAAAATAATTCTGGCTTTTCAAATGCATCTATAAGCGATGCACTGTCTGAAAAAAGTAACATTGAGGGTAAGGATTGCTCAACGGCAGGTGTACTAGAAATCAAACGCACCAGTGTTAGCGATTTAAATGATCCCCAGGACGTTAATTTGTTCAATCCTTTGGTAAAAGTTATTCCAAATAGCTCACCAAATTCCAAACTCAAACCTATAAATACCACTGGAATAGATGTCCCAGAGCCAAGTTTATATAGCCAAGATTTTGTCCTCATAAATAACACTTTTAGTAATCTCGCGGATGACAAAGACGAAAACGAATCCTTTAGTATACTTAAAATAAATAGCACAAGCAATTTCTATAATACCAACAATCTTTACCGCGATAACCCCATTATGCAAATAAGCAGCTACAGCTTGCCTGATAACATTCATAGTACCACCAACATCCCAGCTTCTAATAATAGATATAGCTTTGACACAAACACGTTGCTTGGCATTAGTACGCCAATAGAACCATTTTTACCTTCATCAAAACTTAATATTAACCACTATGATCAATTCGAAAGCACACTTGACTTGATCGATTTCTTCCCGCAAGTTCCTAATAAAACTCCTTTCACCACTGTCTGTGAAAGGTATTGATAGAAACTGCTGATAGACTTTCTTTCCAATTAGTAAGATTTTATTTTTCCAAAAAAAAAATCGTACAAAAAATAAATTCTGTCATTTTACACTTCCACAAAAGAAAAAATAGTTAGTTTCGTAGCAATTTTCTCCGTTTTTTACCATGTTTTTTATTGAGAATTTTTCTATTAGATCTCAATAGTTCAACCTCCACCTACTCACTGCATTATTTTCTTTCTGTTCTCATATCTTTCTTTTTTTTTTCTGTAAAAAAAAAATTAATGATTTGCTAGCACTCTTAACCAAATTAAAGTCAGAATCAAAAAAAAAATATGGATTTTTTTTTAATTGCTATATTTTTGTTTTCCTTGGAAAATACGTTTCTTTACTTTTCTAAGGTTAAAGTTTAATATTTGATATGGTATTTTTTTTATTAAACGCTATAATTTGATTAATATATAATAAAATAATACCGCATTTTCTTTCATCTGCTTTCAAAAAAAATCTCTTTTTATTTTATTCATTTTTTAATATGAAATAATAGTCTATTATGTCGAGTATTATGGAGGTTTTGTACATGTAATTTTTTTTTAATTTACACAAAAATAACTGTATATATTTTTTTTCTCGCTGCAATTCAACTAGATTTTTTTCAATTTCCTAATGGGCAATATAGAATATCATAAAATTTTGTGATTTGCACCAACAATTACACCTAATTAATCCTCCCAAAAAAACATGTAAGAGGAGTTCCACATCCCCTAAGAATTTCCGTATTTCATTAAAAATAAACTTTTTATCGAATAATAATAATATTACCAATTAGGTGGCAATATCCAACAATAATAAATGAAATTATAGTATAGGATATCTTTTTTTATAAATCTAAAAAGGTCTAGCAACTTTAATAAAAAAAATAAAATATGACTATGTGTTTTTTACCAAAAATATAAGCAATTAAAAACTTTTAACGCAGTTTAGCTATTTATCATTAGCCACAATTAAGATTCACCATCTTTTTCTAGTAGTGCATTGTATACATCTGAAGAAACAGGAACTAGTATTCGTTTATCAATTGGACTTGAGTCTAAATGTTGTATTCCAGTAACTGAATGTATTTTATTGGACTTTATTTGGTCAGGGCCGAAACAAACAACCGACAGAGGATATATTGGTAAGCCGCAGTTAAGTTTGCGCTTTGTCCAGCAAACGTTGCGCTTAGGTTCCATATCAACACTAGCGCTGTTGCAATTGTAGTATGGTGCCAATAAGTGAAGAAAGTGCCTGAAATCCCGTCTCATTGGTGCAAACCAGTAATTCCACCGTTTGGAGTCTGAAACGAACCCCGCAGCAGCAGTTTCGATATCATGAAGGAATTTTTTATTTTTGAGACCAAATTCGACCAGTTGTTCATCATATTCAACATATTTATATTCATCCAAGCTTGGGTCGAATCTATAGGGAAGATCTAGAGCTTCAGCTAGCGCTTTGTTTCTTACTAACATTTTGCATAGTTCTGTACACTCTAAAAATTCATTGCCTAGACTTTTCATCATAACATAATCGGAACAGTCAATGCTTTTACTGAGGTTTCCGCAAGTACAAGTAACTGCAATTTGCTTGCTGCATTTAATTCCTTCCGGGCACTTGGATGGAGCATGACATATCTCTTTACACTCATGACCGCATTTCCTTGGTTTTAAGCATCGGCTTTTGCATTTGTTACCGATTAAACTTAAACATTTCACATCTGCTGGATGGCATGTCTGCTCGCAATAATGACTACCGCAATCTAATAGCTTTCCACATACTTGACCACAGTAAACATTGACTCTACTACATGGAATATTACTTACCATTATTTTCTTATCACACTGACACGCTTTAGTAACATAAAATGGACAAGGAGGACAGCTTGTTCCTTCAGGATGACAGTCATGGTATGTTGAATCATAATGGCCGCATTCTCGTACTTTATTGCAGTAGAAATTGCACTTAGGAAGAGTTGAGCCACATAACAGCGGTGGACCCATTCTTGTCATACCACAGGGGCATGATAAGCTGGATTCAGAAGTTTCCTGACAGGGTTGGCACTGTCCTTGGTGGCAGGTAGCTTGGCATTTGTGTATATTGCAATTTAATTTTTTATCACAAATCCTATTGCAGTAATGCAGGCGTTTAATTGACTCCGGAATAAATATTTCTGTAGAATCTTGAGCTGGGGAAGATCGTAGCAGCTCTTCATTAAAGTTCACTTTCTTTTTTTTCTTTGATTTGCTTGGCTTTGGTTTGGAATTGGGTTTTTTATTTTGGTAATTAGGATTGCTCGCTAAGCAACATACTAGCTCGCATTGATGTCTTTTACAATTCAAAAGATGTTTACAGACATTTGAACATTCAAAAGTATTACCGGCTTTTCCATATCCACACTTTGTTAATTTTTGATCACGGCGACACCTACAAAAGGTGTTGACCATTTCTTCACAAGGGGCACAATTACCAATATGGCATTTAGAGTTACAGGAGTGGCCGCATTTTAGAATCTTTCCACATATCTCTGAACAAGTTGGGATAGGATCAGTGCATTTAGCTCTTGAAGCTCCAAGAGAAATTAATGAAGTTTTGCCACATGGGCAGAAATCTAAATTTTCTGGCTTAAAAGGACAAGGCTCAAGTAGCGGAATCAGTTCACGTATTTTTAGTTCATGAGGGTGGCACTCTTTCGAGCAAAAGTGTGCGTTACAATCAAATGGAATAGGGCATGAGTTGGTACACGAAAAGCTGCCGCTAATTTGAGAAATCCCCGATTCTGTGACAGTCCAGCATTCCAAAACTGGGAGGCCGTGAACGGATTTCAGCCTATTTTCTTTGCCACAGTAGCAGGATTGCATAGAAGTTTCGTTACAAGGCATACATGCGCCGCTATGGCAAATATTTTTGCAAAAATGAACCTTACAGCTTAAAGCTTTGTTACAGATTTGTCCGCAAGTTCGTAAGGGTTGTTGTATATTATTACCATCACACTTTACTAAGGATATCAATTTACCGCAGTAGCATTCATTAACTGTTTCAGTTATGGTACAATTAGTACATTTTCCTGGATGACAGTATTCGGGGCATGTGTGAAAAGAGCAGTTTAGAACTTTACCGCATATTTGATTACATGAATGAGGAATTCTGCCTTTGTTTTCGTATTTAATTGGTTGATTAAACTTTTGGCAAAAACAGTGACCGCTGGTTGGGATATTAATCCTCTTTTTTTGGCATCCAGGGCATCTCCATTTTTTTTCGTTTGGCTTATTCGAAGCCTCAACAGAGGCGGAGCTTTTAGCCCATGTGGAAACGCAATGTAAGTGCATAATTGAGTAGCACTCGTCACAGCTCCATACATGGTGGCTTCTTGAGATAATCTCATAGCAGATCAAGCACTCAAGGGTGTTATTAATGAGGCTAGCTTCTATAGACTTAGACATAGTTAAAGAACTAGAAATGATCGCCACACTTCTATTTTTTCTTCTACTTTTATTATTTTCGCCTTTAGTAGTGTTATTTGAATCTATGTTTTCGGGGGATTCTTTGTTATATGTGGATATAGTAGTGCTTAAACCTGAGCCAAATGATTTAATACCTTTGCTAGAACGGTTTTTAGAATTTTTTTGACGATCAAATAGCCATTTTAAGTGGTTCTGCCTAGATTTGTTAACTTCTGTTTCAACGTTAACTGTTCTTTCTCTTGGTTCAATCGAGTTAGAATCATCAATATTTATATTTGTTGTTTTATTATTTCGTGGTTTATTTCCCTTAGAAGAATTCCTAGACTTGTTTTTATCTTCTTGAGGGCTTTTTCGTATGGAAGTAGATGGAATCAAAAAATCGTCTTCGGCTTTATCAGCTTTATTTCTAGATCTATTTCTTGATCTATTTTTTTTTGGTTTAGTTAAAGAGTTGTTATCTGGATTGAAGTTATTCAGTCTCGTGCTATTTTTAGTGTGTTCAAAATTAACTCTAATCGAGTTATTTCCATTATTATTTGAATTTACATCATACTTATAGTCAAAATTATCGTTAATAGCAATTGGATTTTTATGGATAGATTTTTTAATGTAAGAATTTTGATTATTTTTCGTGTTTATATTTACATCGGGGTTGGCTTTGCTTGAGCTTGGAATGTTTAAATCGGCTGCATCAGGAGTAAATTTTTTATTCTTTCTAAGTTTATTTCTTTGTTTAGTATTTGGCGTGTTTTCAGAATTTTCATTAATAGATAAAGAATTAATGTCTTTAGATATGCTGTTTTGTGATATTTTACTTATACTCGGATCAAGTTTATCTTCTAGATTATTTCCTGTCATGATATAATTTGCTGCCGATTTTAGGGCTATCTTAGACAGAGGATTGAGTATAAAAAAAGAATTTTCAAAATCCTGAGAGAATAGCTAAGAGGTGTTATACTGATCAATTTATTTGGCTAAGGGCTTAAAAGACATTAGCTTTTACTTTGTATTATGTATTTCTTGAAGTAAATTTTTATTGAAATAACGAATTTAAAAAAGTTAATCAAAAAAAGTATGTAAGGAAAAAAATCGGTTTTAAGCTAATAACCATTGGTGCTTAATACGTAGCAATTCAAGAATATGAAAGAAAATATACATATAAGAAAATTATTGGCTGCGATTTTATGAAAAAGCTAAAAATGATTTTTGATGAAGCAATTGGCTAGTTTTGCAGAGAGCTGTTTAACCCTTTCCCGTCCAATGCACATTAAATATATGAATATGGGAGATTCTGAACGAAGAGAGCACTTTGTTGCATTTAATGTTATTGGTCTGTATAAGCACTTATTGTAAGTATTATTGGCGGAGCAAAAAAGGCAATTTGATTTTTCCATTTCTTCGTTTCAATATAAAATTTTTATTTGCTAAAAATATATATTATTCTACTCATTGGATGTTTATTTTTTATGCGATTTTATACGCTGAAACTCTTTACACTATAAAATGACCTCTTCATAAAGAATTGCCCATATATGATTCATTCATGGTTTAAAAGCAAGTTTATTATTTGCAGCTAAACTAACATATACCAATTAATGATTGATTCTCGGAATTATATTAATATTAGTGTACACAATTGGCTATTTTATGTAGACCAATAACAGTTGACACCTTGTGAAAGGGCTAATGGAAAAATTAGAATGAAATTAATAGCTTATACTAGGAATTTGTATATTTCAAAAAAAAATCAAGAATTTTTATTTTAAGCTACATTGCGCAGCAAATTTACATCACGTTCTAAAAAGCTAAATGAATAAAAAAAATTCAAAGCAAAGAATAACTAAAATAGATGGTATTTATCAATTTCTTTAACTAAAATTGTGCCATATTTGTTTAAATTCCTTGATCACATAAAATCTATTTATTTGATAAATGAGGATTAAAGTTTGATATTCCTTTTCAATTGAATATTCTCACCTATGTATTACCAGCAAGACAACTTTAGTCAACTCGCTTCTTTTATAAATTGCCTATTTTATTTTGTGAGGCTTTACTTAACGTATTAGTAATTATTTTCGATATAAAGCTATTTAACTCGTATCGAGCGCTGCGGGAAATCCAAAATTAAAGTGCGATAATTTATGTGTAAATTGATTATTTAAGAAACTGCGCATTGGTGTGTGTTTCGACTATAATAAAAAGCACTTATGAAATTTAATATATAATTCACTGAACATTATACTATTAAATTAAATTTACGTTGTTAGACAAAGATTAACTATCTGGCTTGTATCCTATTGGAATTACCTTTTTTGTTTTTTTTTTTTGGAAAATATCTACACTCGTAGATATCTATAAATAGTTGAATATAATTTTTTGGAATTAAGGCATTATTTTAACTAAATATCGCCAGCGAGGCAAAAAGTTTTCAAAGGCTTGAAATTAAATAGGTGGATATAGCTATTTCGCCCAAGGTAATGATATAAATATAAGACTTCAAAGGGGTTAGTTACACAGTAGTAAAGTTACCACCATTAAGAAGTCTCATAAACTCAATGTAATTTTTCAAGTAATAATCATATTAGAGATTCGTTTTGATGGAGTATATTTTTAGCGTTAAGTATTACTGTAGGTAAAGTGGCATAAAAAAAATTAGCCAATAATCAGATTCTTGATTTTTGGGTAATAAAAATTTCAAAGCGAAATTATTAAATAGAAAAATAGAAATTCCTTACTGATTCAGCCAACAATAATAAGGAAATTTGAATATTTGGGTCAATACTTCACGTAACAACTATGCACTTTTATTTATTCAGGATCTCACATAATTAAAATCAATAAACTTGGGTTAATTAAAATTTCAAAAATAAATGTGTAACTGATCAAATCACCAGAAAAAACTCGATAGCTATATAGGTATAAATCGAGAAAAACAGGATTAATTTTTATGTTTTTTTATAAGTCGACGATAGTATAGAATTTATGAACATATCAACGAATACTATGTTAGTTTCAAATGTGATTTTAGTTATAGCACCCTCCCTAACCCATATTTACCTAGAATATCTATTCCATCAATTGGCTATTCGATAATAACCTTTATTATTAGATTTCAAATATTAGTTTATTTTAAATTATACTCCAGAGAAAAGACATATTAAGTGTTTCCATCTTATTGAATAAATCTAAACCGAAAATTAAAAACCAATAAAAATAAAGTAAATAAAGTGAACTAACAGTATTTTTTTATAGTGTGTAATATAAAGTGCACGTTAGTGTTACCTTTACCATCTTTATTTTCGCAAAGGAACTCTAAAAACATAAAGATTTTCAACTTTAAATTTTTATACTTTATATATAAAATTGATTTCCTTCAAAAAATATTTAACTATAGAACAAGTTACTGAAGCCCAAGCTCCCGCAAACCAAGACCAAATTAAGGTATTAAACGAACTGTATCAACAACTCCTACGTGAAAGGGAGAACAACCAAGAACTATAGGACCATTAATTTTTCAACAAGGAATCCCATTACAGACTTTTCTGTTTATCCGGAGCTCACTGAAGCGCCTCCATATTGAAGAATACTTCTGTAATACACTTTTGACTGAAGAATAAGCAAGACTGCAACCCACTCTTTCCACAAGACTAGTTCATTGAGCTATACTCCCCCGCAACTAAACGATATATCACCAAGCGCAGAGAATAAAACTTATTCCGCTTTCTATGGAATACAGATAGCTCTGGAACAAGCAACTCGGCAAATTGACTACCATTTCCACCACCTAATCCAACAAAAATAATTATGGTCACACCCGAAGATCCAGGAATTCTTTTCCCCAGCACAATAAGAGCTCACTTGCATGAAATTGCCGATACTGTAACCCAAGCAAGGTTAGATAACCTTCACAAGGGATTGGAACTTTCTGTGAAACTGAAACAACTCGTTGAATCTAAATTAAAACCTCTGATGTACCAAGAGTCGTTATACGCACTCATTATAAAGAAATCAACCGCTAAATGAAAGCGATTCCATCCCTTTCTTACGAGACAACAGAGTACGATCCAAAAGTATACAGGCAGCAGCAACACTGTTAAGGATCCGAGAACTGCAGCTGCAAACACCGCTGGAGCCAGCCGCAGAACCCAAGATCGCCAATCAAATTTCAGTGGTAGAGGTCGAGGTCGTGGAAAGGGGTCGCAATAGAGAAGCAGAAAGACCCCCCTATTCGAGGCCACCTAGCTATGTTCAGATTGGCCATTTCCAAAATAACGGACAGTCGATTGGTTCAAGACATATTAGAGAGGGGATTCTGAATCCCCTTCAAGAACCCATTCTCAGAATCACTGCGGTCTCCTTCGGTGAAAAATAAAGCTGAGCCGGAAGGTCAGCGAGGTTCTGACGAAAGAAGTTGCCTCCCTGATATCAAAGAAATCAATTTAGTATATCCAAACGAGGTTACCTGGATTTAACATCCAGCTATTCACAATATCGAATAATACTGGGGGACTCGGACTCGTTGTCGACCTCTGGAAACTAAACCTCCACATGTAAGAACAAAACTTCAAGATAGAGGGACTGACTTCAATCTGCATAATGGCTCTCCGGAAGGATTACATGACGTCACCAGACCTCCGGTATACTTTCATGCACATATTTATCTATGATCAGTACATAAAATACCTTCGATTTCATTTTAACGGTCTCTATTTACAGTTCCGTGTCCTGAAATTTGGGCTATCGCTGTGACCGTTGATTTTAACCAAGATCATACGACCAGTTCTAGAATGGGACAGGTCAAAAGGAATTTGAGTCTCTGAATACCTCGACGACCTGCTGATTATGAGCGAATCCAAAGACCTGAACCAAAAAAACAAGAGCATAATCTACTCCAAGCTCTCGGAGCTTGGATTCAAGTTCAATTAGGAAAAGTCGTCGACTATGTCGCCTCGATCTATCACACACCTAGTAATGGTGATCGACACCAGTTAAATGTCTCTCGAGGTTCCGTCAACAAATTTACTGGATCTCAGTTGCAAGGCTAGCAGATTGATCAACGCTGACATAAGATATTGAGATGCCTGACGAGCTTCATTGGAGTAGCGCAGTCGATATATGTCGCCCTAATCCGTAGGAGAGTGACAATAAAACAGGTTTTAGAGCATAAGAGCTGAAATCTGTCTATATTGAGCTCATGGTCATAAATAGTGACACTGATGATACCAGAAATCTAAAATCTGTTGTTCCGGAAGGACCAGTTAACGTCATGGAACGGTCACTCGTTTTTTTTCAAGACGTGGGAGCTGGAGATATTTACCAACCCCAGCGACTCAGCTTGGGGAATAGTAGTAGAAAACCGCTCTTACTAAGGTATATGGAGCCCCAAAGTGGCGAGGCTGCATATCAACACAAAGGAACGGTTGAAAGTGTTGTGTGCACTGAACCTCAAGAGCTTCATGGGCCTATCAGTGTTAGTATACTCAGAAAATACATTCATACAATCCTATGTCAAGAAATTCGTGAGCGCAACCTCCCAGGAGCTGCTGGAATTAGCATAAAAGGTATTTTCTCACTGCATTTAGAATAAAATACGCCAAAAAGTGATAGATTTTCCATAAGTAATAAAACCAACGGACTCCTTTAAAGGAACATATAGCGCAAACCTAATATTATCTATCTTACGAGAAATTTTCAACACTGAAAACGCAGTAAGTGCAACACAGCGTCGACATTTATGAATAATCCCAGAACAGAAGGCTTGACCAATAAAATAGCTGGTTCGCGGGAAAAAATGCGCTTGTTCAGAACTCTCTGGCCTAAAAATGTTTTATATATGACAATAAGTACTACTGTACACCCTAGAATCTGATAGCCCAGGTATTTTAGATCTTACAAGTGAGTCACGTTGAAATAGTGACTCAAAAGTGGAAATCTGCGATCCGATTCCCAGATCTGATGGCTCTATCAATTTCACAGCCAATTCTTCTACAAGCAAAAAATGTAGTTCCGGATTCAAAAAGCAGAAAGTCACCGCTCTCGGAAAAAAAGCACTCGGGCTTGATTTACATGAGTATATGCGTCTTTTAATCGAAACTCAAGATCTTAGAAATTACGAAATTGGCTTTATAGTTTCCAAAGAACAACGTGTCCGTCGCAGAACCAGATATAGTTCTATTCAGAAGCGCTTTATAGGCTGGTAGATATTAAACGAGATATCCACTCCCATTCCCGCTCCTCAAGTAATCAAATACCTGAAGGAAATATACACTGTAGATAATCTGAAACTAGGCTCAATAATTGCCTAAAAATCTGCTCTCCTTCAACTTCCAGATAGTTCAGGCGAGTTAGTCGCCCTTCCAAAAATTTCAGAATTTATCAAAGTATAAGATGATACTTATATTAAATCGTTCATCAGGCCTGTCATGGACATATCAGCAGTTATAGAATTGCTTCGAGAATGGGTCCAAATCTCTTCCCTCACTATCAAGCAAATCACAGCCAAAATTTTCTGGCTGCTATCAGTAACAGGCTTCCTCAGCGACAGTGACATCCAAAGGATTGAATATCAACGTATTCGAATCAAACATGGAGTACTAAACCTAGTAATCGTAGCCCCTAAAGAAAAAAGAGGTGGCCTCCCAGTTGAAAAGCCATGCCAGATCAACCCCTACGTGGATAGAATAATATTTCCAGTAAATGCGTACATGGTCTACAAAGAAAAGGTGACATTCAATCCTTTCCCAACTCCCCAAATTAACAATGGAAATTGTGTAGTTCATAGGCTTACAATTTATGTCAAAGATGCCTCCAAGCCACTATCTGTTGATAGTATTACAAGATATATCCATTAGTTATCTGATTTAATACACAGCGACCATGGAGCACTAATCATCAAAGGGGATGAAATAAGTGCTAGCTTGAACAGAAGCGTAAAGTTATCGGCAGATGATATAGTTTTGCGTAAATTTTAGTTGAACTAAAATGTCTTAGATAAATATTATCGACTTGCAAGAAATTAGTCGAATAACTTAAGTGAGTCGATTTTGAATTTGGAGTGACTTAGTATGTCTCCTCTCTGAATTATAATGTTAAAATTAATCGAGCTCTAAAGAAAGAAGATTAATTTATATTATACTATCAGAGGAGACATATTAAGCTCCGTCCACAGTACCAATTTTACGTTTACCGAAAGATGATAAGGATAACACCAACTTGTACTTTGCATAATATATTCTATAAAAAATTTTATTAATTCATTTATCAACTCTGTTTTTATAGGTTTGTAACTTTAGGCTTATTTTTATTCAATAAGATAGCAACACTTAACATGTCTCCTCTCGGAATATAGTATAAATTAATTTTTACTTTTTTCTGGTTATATAAGGGGAAATTAAGTGTGATATAAAAATATTATAATAAGGTGTAACTTGCTACAAGCTGGAGATCATAGAACTCTAAAAAGTTGATTTAATTTTCCAACTGATGTATAAAAAGATTTTTATCTAGTTACTCACAAATACATAGCTAATAACCTAAAATCTAATATATATAATATATTTATATTCAAAATATCATATTCCTATCGATTTAATTGTTTGGTTTTATTAAAAAAAAAAAGAATATTTTCAATTAAATATGCGCATATAACACGCTCATTTCGATCAGAACTGGAAAGGAATAAAAGGCTGATAAAAAAAACGGCCAATATGTTTTGCCTAGAAATGTATTGTTATAATTTTCTAGGCGGTTCAAATGATGAGCTTGATAAAAATATTTTATCATCAATTTCAAAACTAAGAAATTGATTTTTGTGAGAATTTTATGTTTGGATTGATTTTTGGATTTGAGTTTAGTTTGAATTTAAAAATTTGTCAAAATGGGTTTTGAGGTTAGTATAGTAATTTTCCTAAATACGTATATTTTTAAAATTTATTCATCTCTTCAAAAAATACGCTTTAAAATTCTGATTCTAAACTCAAATCATTTTGAAAATCATATCGTCCTCCTAAAATATAAAAAATTGATAAAATTAATACTATAATACATTAATGCTTGTTAATTTTATTGTCATTTCCCTCACTTTTAATCTCTTACACACTTCATTTATCTAATTGTACCAATTCCACTACGAGAAACTAGATTTTAAACCTATCCTGCCCAACTTTCTTTAGTTCTTTCACGCGCGGTAGACTGATTTTGATCTAACTAAGGTAGCCAACTGTCTTCAATAAAAATAATATAGTACCGCGTTTTAACCATTTATTGGTATATTGTAAAATATGGGCAAATAATAGATTTTCCTTATAAACCATTGTCGAATCGTAAAATTGGTCATTTTAAAGAGTGTTGGGCGGGAAAGGGTTAATACGAGTTTGGCGCTTCAATTAAAGTTGTTTTTAGCTTTCAAAATACTTTGAAAACGACAGGTAAAAAAAAAGACCATTAATACACGAAGATTTAATGCTTATAATGCGGATTGGGTCTAGATAGAGAAGTTTATAAGTCATGGCTCGGATGAGGTTGGCTGAGTTTTCTTGGCGTTTTTAAATGCGTCAGATCGTGTTTAAAGCTGATCCAATTGGCTTAACTTAAATCAATGTGTTTATGGTCACAGTATTTAATTTACTTGGGTTGATAGAGTGGCTAAAAATAAAACATAATCTAATTTATAAATCTATCTGTCAACTGTACTTATAAATAAAGTTCTTTTTACAGATACCTTGATTTTTCGTTCGCCCTGCTTTTATATTCATTTTGTAGAAAATATTAATATTTAAATAAATCTCATTCTATTGCATCACCTAATGTAAAAATATATTTTATTCAAAACAAATTAAACTATTTTCCCAAATGATATCAATTTTTAAAAAGTCTTTGTTAAGTATTCCATACAAGCTTGGAATACCACAAAAGCTTACTCTACAAAACAAATTCATTCTCGCCACTCCAAACTCGATCGCTATCCCATCAAAATATAACCATCAAGTTCAAAAGTATTCTAAGATTGCCGTTTCAAGCTATAGCTGCAAAATTCCTAATGTTAACCTGTCAAGCAACTCATTATCTAAATCTTTCGGATCTGCAGGATGTTTTAACTACCAGCTGTGCCAAATTAACAAAATTGCTTTTTCTAAAAAATATTCAAATACTTCTAATTTTCATAATAGCCAAATAAGAAAGCTTAGCTCGATAAACTCTAACGAGAATTCAAGTCCAAAAAAAACAAAAAAATCTAGAAAGTTTCTTTTATATTTTTTAGCGCTTTCTTCAGGAATCTATGCTTTTGATCAGTATTATTATTACGGCGCCCTTGAAAGATCTTTCAGGACTATATTTTACACTGCTTTAGTAGTTTCTGATTATATGTTCAATTTTAATGAAACTAAAACAAAAGCTCAGCTCGAACAGCTCCATCAAAGAACTGCAGAAAGAATTCTACATGTATGCAAAACTAACGGGTAAAAAAAATTCATTATTTAAAATATCTTTGAATTTCTTTTTTGAACTTGTGTTTTTTTAAATTTTCCTATTGTTATTCAATTATCTAATAATATTAATCTGGTTTGCCTTATAGCGGAATGTATATAAAATTCGGTCAAGGCATTGGCCTACAAGGTTCTGTTTTGCCCCCACAATTCACAAAGCAACTTTCCCAGCTATTTGATAGAGCTGCTACTATTTCTCAAAAGGAAGTGTTAAAAGCTTTTAATCAAAGCTTCCCTGGAAAATCTATAGATGACATTTTTGTAGAATTCTCTTTCGAACCAGTAGCTTCAGCTTCTATAGCCCAAGTTCACAAAGCTAGACTCAAATCGCACCCTGATCAATACGTTGCTGTTAAAATACAAAAACCAAGCGTACGAAAGCAAATGAACTTTGATTTATTGGTATTTAGATTATGGTGCCGTCTAATCGAATACAAATTCGATTTTCCTATAATGTGGAGCGTACCGTACACCGAGAAGCACTTCCGAATGGAAACTGACTTCTGTCAAGAGGCAAGAAACTCTGAGCTAGCAATGAATGTAATAAATACCGACAGTACTCTACGAAATGAAGCTTATGTGCCAAAGGTATTTTGGGATTATACCAATAAATCTTTCCTTGTCACAGAATGGATTGATGGAGTTAGCTTAGTTGACCCTGAGGCTGTAAAAAATAAAGGCTGGGATCTTACTCACGTCATGGAAACAATGGTTAAAGTATTTGCTCAACAGCTTTTTGTTAGCGGCCATTTACACGGTGACCCACATCCTGGTAATATCATTATAAGGCAAAATCCAGATACTTCAAAAAAGAAGGCTCAGGTTGTAGTTTTAGATCATGGTCTATATATTAATGAAAGTGAAAATTTCCGCAAACAATATTGTATGTTGTGGAAATCTATATTCTTGCAAGATACCGAATCTTTAAAAAGAATATCTGAAGGGTGGGGAATAAAGGATTCCAGATTCTTGTCATCTATGATCCTTTTTAGGCCCCCTGATAGCCATATAAGAAGAGCTAAGAATTTGGCAAAAGCTCGATCGCTTGGTAAAGAAAACGCTAATGGAACTCAATCTGAATATGATAGGCAGATGGACGCAAAGAAACTGGCAATCAAGTTCTTCTCTGACTCATCTCTATTACCCCCAGAGCTTGTATTTGTCATGAGAAATATGAATATGGTTAGGTCTAATAATAAAGCTCTTGGGAGCCCAGTCAATAGAATAAAAATCATGGCAGAATACTCAGCAATTGGTGCCACTATAGATAACTTGACTCACAGCAATAATAACTCTGTTTACAGAATGGTTCATGAACATAAGATTGCTTCAAAAGAACACAAATCTACCGATATAATCATCCTGGATATGGTTAATTCCCCTAGTACATTTGCAAAAAATGTTATCAATACTATTTTCAAGTACACATCTCTTCTCCACTTTAAGTTTTCTGTATTTATTATTGACTTGGCCTTCTACTATACCAAATACTCATCTCTAATAATCGACTTTTTAACTAATTCCAAGTCTAAGCCTGCAACGAGAAACTTTGAAGTCGTTATCGACCAAGCTATGATTTCCAACCTAGAAGATAGACTAGGCTATAAAATTGATCCTGAAATTTTTAACTCATAAGGCTTGGTTTAAATCTGTCTTTTTTTGCTGCGTTTAAATTACCCATCGCGTATTCTTAGATTTTTATTCACTTATTTAATGTTACTCAATATTATATTTATGATATGTAGTTATTTTTTAGCTCACTTTAGAATCTCTATTTGACATTCTTATTGACAAAAGACAATAAAATTTTTCAAGTATCAAATATAATTATATCTTGCAATTTTTATCTAAATATATATATATTACTTTTAATGCTTTGAACGATTATTCCTTGTGGTGATTAAAATCATTGCTGTTAATTATAATACCATTATAAAACTGAAATGTAAAGTTTTAATTCCAGGCCTTTTTTAACTTATTCATAATTATCTATGTAATGAAAATATTTTGCCAACTTTTTTTATTTTAAAAAAAAAAAGAAAGTTGATAATAATTTTCTTGAATAAATAAATAAATTATTCCTAGATAATTCTTATTCACGTTTTTTTTAAAGTAATGGAAAAATTGATAGCAACAGATTGCTTAATTATTTAAACCTCAGTTCATTCAAATGGAATCCACAATCCTTATAGCTTTTATTACAAAGGTAAAAACACATTTTAGAAATAACCTATATTTATATGCTCTGGTTATTGGCCAAACTACTCCACATCATGAAAGAAATATTAACAAAATTCTAGGCAAAATTGACACTTTTGGCAAATAGAATTATCGATAAACCCTAACTGTACAATTATTGGCAAAATAAGGTTAACTGTGTATGATAATACGTAGCCCGATTTATTGGCAAAAATTTAGTGTAAATTAACTCAATCTTCTAAACTAACATTTAAATCAAATTCAATAACTTCATTTTTCACCAAGAAAATAAAAAACATATCATTTTACAATATTAACAACCACTAAATCAAAATTTCCTTATTCTACTCTTAATTAACTATAGATATTAAAATTTATCTTTTCGTTTTTATATATTACTTACAAAATATATATTTATCGGGATACACTACTGCATATAACTATTCGAAAACCTCAAAACCTTAAATTACTAGCTAAGCAGCTCGACTCATAATAAAACAAACGATTCTTATTAAAATAACAAAAAAGCAAATTTTCAAAATGACGAATTCCTCTCAGGTCAAAGTTTATGTTTATGACTTATCGGGCGGACTAGCGAGCCAATTTTCTAGGGCTTTTACGGGCTCTCATTTTGGTAATTAATTATTCTTTACTTGCTTTTAACACTCTTAATACAATATAAAATCCAATATTTTAAATTTATACTATGAATATGCGCCATTAATTGCAGAAGGGATATGGCATACGTCCGTCGTAGTTTATGGAAAAGAATTTTATTATGGTCAAGGAATATTCATTTCAGAACCTGTAAGCATCCATTTTTCTTTATAACCCGTCCTCCTCGCCCGCTCTATTAAATTCCAACATAATATTTCCATGTCTTACAATAATAACAAGCTCTTATTCGGTTAAATTCTGCATTAGGGCCAAACTCAGCACGGTATACCTTTGAAGATCATCGACATGGGAGAAACCAACATCCCAGAGAGCGAGTTCTTGGAATTTATAGAAGAAATGCGATTTCATTGGACGTAATAGCTCTAAATAACTAAAATATTTTTACTTTATTCGCTTATTTAATATTTTTATCTAACATTCATTTATAATATTACAGCGGCGATAAATATCATTTACTGGAAAATAATTGCAACAATTTCTCTCAGGAGCTTGTTATGCTATTGACAGGGAATGATGTACCAGAATATATAACCTGTAGGTCAAATAGAAACTTTTGTATTTAATATCGCCTCACTCTTTCATCTTTATTAAATAGCAACTCCTTATTTATTTTCTATATAAATTATAGCTCTACCAAGCGATTTCCTAAAGACGTAAGCATTAGCTCTTTAGATTTACAGATTTAAACAGCAGATATCTTAGATTTACGATGATAGCTTTCCATACATTTATATCCTATTATGTTTTATAAATAATATAGCGACATGGGAAAAAGTTTTATGCCTCTCATTAATGGAATGTTTGGCCAAGGATCAAGAGCACCAAGCATTCCAAGCCAAAATATTATCTCGTCAGATTCTGAGCAGTTTAGTAAATCCAGTGTAAAGAATTTTTCAGACCCAATTAAATATATTAAAACTTCTTCTGAATATCGACTATACATGGATTCTATTAAAAATTCAAAGCTCTCTGTGCTGATAAGATATCACCCTGAAGAAAATAATTTCACAGATTTAAATAACGCACTGAATCAAGCTTTTGAAAATCTACCAATAAGTTTAAAATATTTCGATTTTTCTTCTGATTCTAAGAATACTACTAGTCAAAAACACTCTCTGGATGAATCGAATTCAGATGAGAATCTAACACTAACATACTGTTTTACTAGCTTCAAAGACGAGAATTACCAAGATCTTGCAGAAGTAACACCTATTTTTGAGTTTTATAATCATGGAGTCAAGGTACAATATACGAATATTTTTAATTATATTTTGTTATTATGTTTATTATAGGCTGAATTGTTTGTGTTTTGGTATATTTTTTAGATACATCAATCAATAGCAGATAGTAACAATTTTGAGAGCATATTAAAATATTTATCTGAATTTATATCAATTGTTTATAAAGGTATGTATTTTTACTATGAGTCTGGTGTATTTATTTTGAGAAGCTAAACTTTTTTTTTTTCTTGACACCAATGTGCTTTTAATTAATAGGTGAAATAAAAAAGTCTTTCGAAAGCTCACCAATTTTGATAAAAAGCTTAGAATTATCTAAAGGCTATAGCGGATCTGACATTTTTTTGCCAGAGCCATCATTTAAATTCAATATAAGCATCAATGATATTTCTCCGATATTAGAATCCGTAAAAACCCAATCGTTAAACGATTCTACCGATTTTTCGTATGATTTTTGGTTAGAAGCAATAGAACAAATACTTAATTCTGAAAACTATCTTCAGTTTAAGCCTGAAGATAAAGAGGGTTTTCATAAACTAGCCTCCAGCGTCAATTTAACTGAGTTAACCTTGCAATCAAAGAAATTATTAAAATCATTTAAAAGCAGTAGCTTAAAATGTGATGTCTTAATTTTAATGGTTTTATACCAAACAGTTTGCTCGCTGATTAGCTCAAATTCGTCTATGGGCGCAGAAGTAGTATCCTGTATTTTTAAATCAACTCTAGAAATAGTTGAGCTTTACTTAGATCGCTCAGAAAGCGTAGATTTGATTTCAAGAACAACGTCTCTATCACTTATTCAGAAGGTACTTGGATTTTCAAATGATTTAATTAGAAACGCGATTTTTGATTTCGAACATACAGCTCCCTCAAAGTATCCAATGATTTCAGCCAAAGAGTATACTGAATATACTCACATTCTACAAATTGTGGATTTGTTAAACAAATATGTTTACAATCTTGGGAAGGCTTCGGCATCGCTTATATGCAACAACTTGATTGTAATTAAATCGTCTATTGATGCATTAAAAATTATTGATACTTTAGCGATTTATGCTTTATCTGACATCAACTTAGCTTATAGCGAGTTTATTAGAATTATTTCTGAGTGTTTTAAAGAAACTATGCTCAGCTTTAACTACCAGAAGTCTATATTTAAGAGCGACCCCCAGCTCTCTAGACTAGCGTTAAAGATAAATTCAAACTATCTGTTTGTAGATAGTAATTATAATGATGTCATTATTTTTAATAATGATGAGAATGATCAAGAGGAGGTTTTTATTGGGTTAACAAGCACTTTTCTGGAGTTTCTAGCCATTATCTTTAATCTAAGCACCGATATCAATAATGACTTATTCCTGTATGGTTTAGCTTCATTGCCTAATTTTGATCAGAATTCTACTGAAATTAACAAAAATAGAGATAGAGGGTTAGCGCTAAGATATTTAGAATTAGCCTCGAGCTATTTAAATGGTTACATTTTATTGTTAAACTTTGATGACGAATTTCAGCTCATAGATCTATCAGATGCTCTAGATGCAAAAGATTCTTTAGCAAACCTTGAAAATAATTTAGTATTGCTAAAAAAAAGAGTTATTGCTATAGAACAGACTAGCGAAACTTGCGGGGAATTTGGTGCAGCTGAAATAAATGATAATTTTAAGCAGGCTTTCAATAATAGTTTTAATTCTACCATCAAATTAAAAGTCGAAATAATGGATTATTTCTCTTGAATAATTGATGTTTTTAACTCAAGCCTTCACTTTAATCTTACATTTTTTGGAATCCATAGTCTGGCATTTATTTTCATTTCACTATTTTTTTTTATCTTTGTATGGGCTTTTTTATAGTTTGCTACTTCAACGTTAAATATATTTCTTCAAATCGCATATTTATATTAAAGCTTTTAATTCAATTATTGCTGTCATTTTGGCTCTTTACAAAATTTGTCTAATTTACTTGGAGATATAACATCATTTTCTGATAAATAATTAATATTTTTTGTGGAATTGTATTGAGCTATCTATTCTTTCCATCCAGGAAAAATATTATAGGACTTTAATTTATATTTTAAATTTACACATCTTTATTAAAAACCAAGATCTAATTGACCATGATAACAATAAATTTGAATTTTTCGCTAAATGATTAAAATATAAAATTACGTTTAAAAAAATAACATTCTAATATTAGCCACTTGTTTTTTTCACAAGTAGCTAGTTATTTGTAACGTTTAACAACTTTAACTGTGTACAAAGTAGTCTATAAAAATTTTCGAGATTTAAATCCATTCAACGATTTACAGTATAAATGAGGATGCAATTGGATTTATTTTAAGAACGCAATAAACTTTTTAAAGCTTGGTGGCGACTTTATAATAAATGAAGTAAAGCTTTTGATATTAATGCATATTCTTCAGTGCGCTTTTATTACAAAATTATCTATTTTTAACTCTGTATTTAACGATACGTAATCACGCTTCAAAGTATGATATTATAGTAATTTTTTTTTAAAAAAATATATGGTAATGAACAACAAAAAAAATCCAAGAATTGCAACAGAACTTCCAAAGACTTGAATTTCAAGCTAAAGTGTACATCGAATCGTCCTAATCATGAAGAAGTTATGGTTAACAGAGTGTAGGGAATTAAAATTCCAGGGCAGAGCGAATGCACACCGCTCTATCTGATCATATTACTGAAATTAATAGGATATTAATAAAGAACGCTATTAATAATAATCAAATATAAATTTTAACATTAAAAACTTCCGCAGTCAATGTCCTCAATCTAAAGAAACCGAACTAAATCTAGATTAGGATAGATTAAAAAATGACTGGGTTTAATAAAAAATTCAAGAATACTCAAAAATCTTCTAAATAAGAAAAAGATAGCAGAGTCGGGAAAAATTTAAAATAGCATTACCAGAAATGAACCAAAAATTAGAAAAAGAAATTTCTGTCCAGTGGAATATCACAAACTAACAAACACAAGTTAGACATTAAAGTTCAATAAAAAAATTTTTAACACCTTGGATTTACTATTGCGAATTTTAACTACACCCACAAGCGTAGAAATGAAAAATGAGACACAGTTATACAGGACATTGAGGCCTATAAAAACGCTGAATTAATTCTTCTATATAGAAAACTTATATAACGCGATATTTATCCTACACTCCTGCGTTAAAAATATATATAAAGTCTAAAAAAATTTCAAAAATTTCAAAAATAACTATTAAAACAGGCAGGATATATAATCTGGCCCAAAATAAAAATACCTTAATCTGTCAAAAAAAAAAGTGAGGGGCGAGAAAACTGGAGAATATTCGTTAGGAGGAAATTAAAAAAATGGTCAAAAGAGTGAAATTTTTTATAAAATAAACACTTTGGGGCAAGATGAAACCTAATTTTTCAACCTATTAAATTATAATTCTAGTATGCCAAAAAAAATGATTCAAATCTATATTAGTAATACCTGTGAAGTGTAAATTTAGCTACATTCACTATTTTTATCGATAGCCAATAATGTATGCTTGATAAGCATAATTTAACTATTGGTTATACTGTATTAATGTTTTTATCTCTTTGTGAGATATTTTAGTATATAAATATTCGAGTCCAGATTCATAGAATCTTGGTCTCTCTTCTCTTTAACTTTTAGTATTAATAAAGATTGATCTTTCACCAGATTATTTAGTAATTAAACCTTATTTAGTTATAGTTCTTCTCAAGAACTACTAAAATCAGCAAGCAACTATTTTTGGGAGTTATCACACCATTGTTATTAGTAATCAAAAGCCGTGAAATTCAAATAACCTGATTTGAACCTTTTTGAGATTAAGATTTTAACCAAAGACAAAAAGCTAGCTAATTAATCATGATTAAAACTGAAATTTTCCCACAAAAGTTTGCTGGTAGTAAGTATGATATCAACAAAGCGAAGATTTGGATAAAAAAGTTCAAATCAGCTGTAAAGTTCTCTAATGGTAAAGTTGAAGACTCAGTAGAACTTTTTAAATTGTGTCTCGACGGCGAAGCTGCTAAATGGTAATTTGAATTGGAAGATTTTGAAGAAATTGCGCAGTGAATTTTGAATCAATGGATAGATAAATTCCAGGAATACTTCGTGACCAAGAAAACTAAAAATATTCCGGGAGACGTTTTCAGTTTGATGAAACTTTCAAAAGAAAAGAATGAAACTATGGAAGAGTATAACAGAAAATTTAAGTTATATTTGAAACGTATCGATAAAAAGATGTACACTGTTGAATTCATAAAAAAAAAATATCTAGAAAACATAACGTGTATTGACAATAACATATAGTGGCAGCTAGCTCAAATAACTGATACTTAAAGTTTATATGACCTCAAGAAAGATTGATGTAGTCTGATGGACTTGAAAATAGGAACCTGTAAAGAAAGCGTAACTATCAATGATGTTACAATTGTGGGCACTGAAGGTAAACAAAAGATAAAAAAGTGAACGTATGCTAGAAGATCTAGTTGTTGATAAGGAGAATCCGACTTTAATATCCAATAAAAATATGATAATGAACTATGAGAACGTTAAATATTTCACCTGTGGTTCTAAAAGCCATATAAATAGCTAATGTACAATTAGAACAGCTAATTATGACGCATAAAAAATACATTTGATGAGCCTAAAATGATGCAGATGTGGATTCTTCTGATTAAGATTGGGTTACCATATACGGATTCAAAGAAAACGTGAATAAGAGAATGCGTGTGGATGACTTTCTTAATGAACCAAATTCTGAAGAGTTGTCATTGAATATGCGAAAAATAAGAAGCGGGAAGATAATAAAATGAAAAAAAAGCTTTTTTTTGAAATAGAAAGCAAATTGATTACCTCCTCAAACAGCATTTATATTCAGGAAGCTATTAAATTGAAGCCTGGTATGTTAGAAGCTACTAAATCTCAATCGAGGAGCCATAAGAAATTAGACAAGTTTAATGTCTTGGCGTCCAAATAAGATAACACTATAACCTCTCAAGAAATTCTATCATATTTTTTAGCATATATAAACAGACAGAAAGTGCCAATATTTTTGGATTCCGGGGTTCGTCATTCACTTTATGACTCGCGTTTGGTAAAATCACAAGGATTTGATACTATTAAGTTGAAAATTCCAATAAAAATAATTACTGTAAATGGGACTATCACAGATATTAAGGAAAAGGTTTTCTTACCTTTGGAGATCGAAAAAGTCCTAGTTTCAAGCGTAAAATTTCTCCAATAAAAAACTTCATTGTTTATATTCTCGTTGGAATAGATGTATGTCAGGTATGGAGGCAAAATTAGATTTTAAAATGTGTAGTATAAATTTAGAAACTGCTAATAGGGTATCAAAAACTCGGCTTGTTAGTAAGAAAAACATACCTGAAAGCTTAGAGGACATAAATTCTGAATTTGAACTTTCGGATGAAAGTGTGAATTCAAGCGGGGAATTCTCATACTCGGACCACTCGGGAAGTGAAAAAGTACCCTTGATGTATGCAGTTATAGAATTTGAAATTCTGGAACCCGTAGGAAATGACTAGGATTCGGAATCTAGAATGTTATTATAGAATGTAACTAAGATTAACATAAGTGCATTCGCACAAAATCACGAAGATTTAATAGGTATAAAGAACTGAGAGTTTGAAATAGAAATATTTAAAAAAACCAAATCAAATTTCTCAGACATGCGAAGATACAAACCATATGAGAAAGAGATTATTAAAAATCGAGTATAGCTAATTCAGAAAAATAAAATAATAAGACCATCAAACTCTGCTTATATACCTGCTCCATTAATAGTTAAAAAGATGGATGAAACATATCGATTCTGTGTAGTATTTCGAAGATTAAATTCTATGACCGAAAAAGACAAGTTTCTCCTGCCGCGAATAGATGAATTCATAGATTCGTTTGTCCATAAGAAATTTTTCTCTACACTTGATATGTTCTCCGGATATTGCAATGTCCCATCGCATAGAATAGTAGAAAGTTCATTGGATTTATTACTCCGACTGGTCTGTACGAATTTTGAACTATCATTTTTCGCTTATCGAATGAACCTGCTGATATTTCTAGGATTCTAACAAGAATTTTATATCTTTTTCTAACAAAATTCTTTTCGGTATATCTAGACGATTTCGCAATATATTCTGATACATTTGAACAGCACATAAAATAGCTTGATATTTTATTAAAGACTCTTTCGCAAATATTGTTAAGTTTAAATTTAAAAAATGCAAATTTTCGGGAAAAAAATCTGCTAGCAGGTTACCTAATAGATCGGGAAGGAGTAAGAACTGATCCATCTAAATTATCATTGCTTCATGGTATAAAACCTCGAAAAAATTTATCCAAGTTCAGATCTTTTATAGGTCTTTACTCTTATTTCAGAAAGTCCATTTATTATTTTTCTAATTTAATAGAACTTTTACAAAAGTTAGTAAAAAAAACACGAGATTTTTAGTTGACAGAGGAATGAAACTTCGCAATGGATGCTATAAAAATTTTTTTATTAGGAGCCCTAATACTCTTAAATCCTGGTTTCAGTAAAAGCTTTGTGCTATTAATTGATGCGTTCTCTACCGCTATAGGGGCGATTCTCGAACAAAAAAACGAAGATGATTTTTTGCACCGGTATCTTATTATTCAAAGAAGTTGGAAGACATAGAGATACGATAATCTGCATGCGAGAAGGAGGCTGTAGCAGTAGTAAGTGCTGTTAAACATTTTAGATGATATCTATGGAATACAGAGTTAGAATTTTATATTGATAATAGCGCTGTTTCGAGGCTATACAATTTAGCAGAGACTACAGGCAGAATTTAAAGGAGGATTTCTTTACTTTCTTAATTCAGAAATACCCTTAAACTTAGAAAAGATAAGAATAAAGTATGCACTGATTATTTATCTAGGAATGTATTTTTTGCTATGGAAAATAAATAGGATGCCTTTCACAATGAAAAAAATGAATTTTTAGAAATAAAAGGGTTTTTTTTGGTGTTAAAAGGAGGTAGATAGGAATATTATAAGAAAGTAAAAGTTTTTATTATTATTAATAATGTGCTATATAAAAAAACCTAATGTTAAGATATTAAAGGTGCTTTATAGTATAAAAGATATAAATGATAGACCATTAGTACTGCACGATGACAGTGGACATTTTGCTTTGACCACGGCTTGGAATCAGATTATATTTAGCTATCGGTGAATAATAATATATTCCAAAATTATGAACTACATAAAATCTTGTCATCAGTGCCAAAGCTACTATTTGAGCAAACCAAGTTACGAATTTTAGGAAAACCTGCAGTTTCAAGGATTTTTGACTGCTGGTTGATTGATTTTCTAGGTCCAATTCCGGAATCCAAAAATAGGAATAAATAAATCTTGTTAGGGATAGAAGGGTTTAGAAAATATCCATTAACCATGTTGGCTATAGATCAAACCACAGTGACCGCCATTAGATATCTTAAAATGCTAATCAGTCTGTTTGGAAAGCCATAATCTATTAAATGCAATAATAGGGGTGGTTTTTAATCAGCAGCGCTTAGATAGTTTTTAGATTCGAATGATATTAAAATAAAATACAACATGCCTCATCAAACAGAGTGGATAGGGTTGTCGAAAGAATGAACCTTACTCTGATGCAAGTAATATCAAAAACGATTGGAATGGATTATACCAACTGTCAAGACTCTTTAAATCAAGTGTTATATGACTACAACATTCGAAATTAAGCCAAAACAGGGATCTCGCCATATTTCACGATTTTCAGAACAGACCCGAATATAATAGGAACAAATCTAAAAAAATCCAACACAAGTATTTCAAAACGCGTCATAGAAATGGAATCTTTGTTAAAAGAAAGAAGTTTAAGGGTTAAGAAGTCAATTCCATCGAAATTTGTACCTAAGTTTGAAGTAAATACTTTGGTGTTGATTCTGGATCATAGATTAATAAATAAACAGATTTTCAATAAAGCAAGCCCTTTATATAAAAGAGCATATAGAACAAAAGAAATTTTAAACCACAATATATATGTAGTGGCTAATGGATGAGGAAAGAAGAGTAATACAATGTTATCGGATGATAAGATATTACGTTCGTTATGAGGTAGCTCATTTGAGTAGCGAACTGTAGAATAGATCTAATTGGGTAAAATCATATATTTGACTTATTTATACAAAGAGATAGTGTTTTCTTAAGAATTTCTTCTTTTTAGAAAGAAGCTTTTAAAATTACTTAGTAGTAATAGTAATGAAAATACTTTACGAAAGTATAGAACAAAAATCGTTTTGAATGCAATAGTTATCGCAGTATAGTTCGTATAAAAAGAAATTAAAATTAAAAAATAAAGATGTATTAAATAATTATCTTAAGGAAAATTATAAATGCTGACAGATAAGTACGGAAGAAATGATAAATTTTTTTTAGAATTATTTTTTGGGCCTATTTTAATTCAAATTATTGTTATTCTTTTATAATTAATAAAATCAAACAATAAAAAAAAATTTATACCCATCAAGCGCGTATATAAAACCAAGATGGATTAAGGGTGACATGCTTAGGGGCTTATGTAATATATAATAAATGTTAAAATAAATTTTTTAGTTATTGTTATGTTCAGTTTATTCAACTGATAGTATATCTTCACTCATCACAAAATAAATTTATAAATCACGAATTTATGTTGATTATCATAATGATAAACGTCTAATTATCAAAGAATTTTTGTTTATAAAGTTATCGCAATGGTTAAAAAGTACTAGATACATATAAAAAGATATCATGAAAAAACTATGAGAAAAATCTCCAAATGGATATTATATAGTATCGAAATTAAAAACCAATAGAAAAAAAATTCAAACTTACAAAAAACTCGTAGAATCGGTTTTTTTGAAATCCAGTGATATCATAATAGTAGTTGTGCTTCCCGAACCATTGTCATCCTAAAAAAAACAGTTCCCATAACTATCATCTCTTTACCTTCGAATTCTCATGAATAAATCAGCCAATAAAATGTATACCAAATTATAATATAAAAATAAATAAATAAATAAAGACCATCTATAGTAGTATTACCACGATAGAAACTGATAATATTAACTCCAAACACCATACCAACACCAGCTAGGAAAAATTTGTTTCAGCCAACATAAAACCTCCAGATTGAGGCACAAAAGGTTATAAAAAGGTGGCATACTAATGCTAATATACCCATAACCCAGTACCCATAATGGAAATGGTCTGAGGAATATAATCATAACCGAGAAAGAAAATATGTATGGGTGGTACCTCATTGAATCTTGGATGAAGTAATAAAGAATTTAAAGTGGATATTAAAATTATAATTGAGGAAATACCAATTCAGATCGGAGAAATTCAATCGTGCTTTGAAATAGACACCAAAAGATTTTTTTTTTTCAAATTCAAAGATGAAACAAGCATATATATACTGTAATCAAAAGAAATAAAATTTGAAGAAAAATTGTAGAATTTTCCGAAACTGTCAATTATAGCGATTAATATAAATTCATAACATTGCCTTTGTATAATGGGCTTAGTTTATGAGAGGTTTCCCAAAAATCCTATGAAATTTTGTGCATTATTGGCGAGGTTATTGATATAACAGCTCTAAATCACACAAAATATAACTCTTACCCATCAAAGAGAATAAAAATCATATTAAATACAAAAAAAAAACGAAACAGTCAATTTAATAAATGATAAAATAAAGGCTAATTTAATGTTGAATATAGGGCAAAGAGAATATACTTGTAGTAAAGATAATACAAACGTGAAGTACTATTTCCCAGAAATTAAAATTAAAAATTTCTATAAAAAACTACCCTAAAAACATAAAAAAGGTTTTTATTGAATAAACAAAAGTTTAAAATAAATTATGAAAGAGTTAAAAATTACAAAAGCGATATAGAATCGAAAATTGGGTTTGAAAACCACAATAGTAATCTCGCTGGTCATAAATTCTAGTTGAACGCTAGATATTCCATCGTATCGAAAGTTTTTAAAGATAAAATTATAGAAAATAAAAACGTAGTAATGAAAAAAAAGGTTTCGAAACTTTCAGCTTTCAGGAAAATATGAGATATTTAGAATAAATACCGAATTAATAACGTATTATTTCAAAGAAGACTATTATTATTATCAATAATAATAACCTATAATATATTAACGTAAGAAAGTAGTTAAAAATAATACAAAATGGAAAATTCTAAAAGTGTTAAAGAGAATATAAAAAAAGAAAAAAATTAATCTGATCTATGAGTTGATGGGCTCAAAAAGGCACTAATCTCGACATAATCAATCTCTTAGAGGCACCAGTAAATCTGAGGAGCAAAGATAAACTAAATCTAGAAAAATAAATCCTAATAATAAAATTAATAAACGTGTCTTACCTAAGCACTAATAGAAGATTACCGAGGCTATGAACAAAGAATAACCATTATTTTGACCAAAATAAGAAATAAAATAATAAAAAATAATTTAACCAAAAAAAATCAAAAAACAATTAAATGATTAAAAAAAATCACCTCAATTACTACCTTTAATGCTTAAGGTATATCAGAAAGTAAAAAAAAAAAACGATTTTTTGCATATTTAAAAAGAATTATAAAGTCATATCTTTTGCCTTCAAGAAATTTATATAAAAAAAATATATATATTGTTTTGGTCACAGTACTGGGAAAACAAAAAAATTTAGTCTAAATACACTGCTACTATAGATGATAAAAAAAACTAAAATATTATGAAAATCTAATATTTTTTCAAGGCAGAATAAATGTTACAAAATTTTCAGCAACAAATAAAAACATTATTATACTATTTAATCTTTATTTTACCAATAACTCTAAACAAGAAATATTACTTTGGAGTTTCTACACGAAAAATTAATAAACACAACAAATGATAGTGACAAATTAATAATATTAGGTGATCTAAATATGGTTGAGAAGGAATATAAAGATAAATTACCGCTAAAAAAAAATTACATTCTTAATGGTCTAATATTGATATAATATCACGCCACTTTAATCTAAAAAAAAATATTGAATAAACTTCCAAATGGTCCCATATTTACATGGGAAAAACCGATAGGGGACTTAGAAATCCTAGATAGACCATATTATTGTGAATAAAAAAATCATAAATGAGTCAAAAAATAAATGAAATAGGAACAAAAAAAATTCTCTGGGCATAAGTGTATAACAATCAATACACTATATTGTTAAATTAAAAAAAATTCTAAATAAATGGAAGCTTAATACCAGATTCTAGGTAACATACCAACAACAAGCAGAATAAAATATATGATAAATAAATAAGTTGATTCTCTGCAAGACTGGAATCATTTAAAAAAATTATGAAAAATACGTTTATAAACTCGGGAGAAAGTTTTTCTGCAAAAACAATAATTGAAAGCTTAAAAAACAGTGAAATTATCAGAATTAAGAGCCAATCAGAAAGAGAACATAAATAAAAAACAAGTATTGAATGGAATCATTATAAGACCAAGATCTAATTGGAACGAAAAAAACGAAAGGCCCAATAAATATTTTTTTGAAATCCTCAAGCCCAGTGAGAAAAAGAAAATGATAAATATTATACAAAAATGAAAATAAATTAATAAAAAAAGACGAAATAGGGAAGGTCGTACATAGTTTCGACGGATCACTATTCAAAAAAGGGGTCGATGAAAATATTAGCCAAAGAGAACTTATTTCTAATATAAATATTAAAATAAATAATCACGAAAAACAGCTGGTCAATAAAGATATTGAATTTAGAAAAAATTTTAACGCAGTTGAAGAATAACCTAAAAACAAAGCAACAGTTAAAGATGACATATGTTTTAAATTCTATAAAAAATTCAACAATAAAATATCTAATCATCTTGAAAAAATATTATGCACAGATAAAGAAGTAAAAAAATGGAATGCTATTAATGGTGGTTTTACAATTGCCCTAATTTCTAAAAAAAGGCGACCTAATTGGTCTTAAAAACTATAGACCTATCACTCTATCTAATTGTCATGAAAAAATATACGAAAAAATTATAACAAATAGGATACAAAAATAATCGATAAATTGATAGAAAGACACCAATCAGCATTAATTAAAGTGAGAAATATTATCGACAACATCCATGAAGCAAATTTCTTGATAGAAAATGGCAAAAAAAGACCACATCTAACCAATAGGTAACTGATAATTCTCGATCAAGAAAAATAATATGATAGAGTCGACTTTATGTACCTATTCAAATGTCTATAAGGTTTTTGGATTAGCCAAATTATTCATAAATAGAATAAAAAACATATATTTTGGGTCAAAAACGAGTGTGATTACTGAAAAATCAATTATAGAACCGATTAATATTGATCAAGGACTGAGAAAAGGCGATAACCTTTATCCGTTGTTATATAATCTAATGATCGAACTTTTACTGATTAGGATAGCAAAAATGGTAGAGATAATTTCAGTGGATAACAAAAAATTCAAATACTTTGCATATTTAGGCGATTCATCATTTGCAATTATTAATTAGAATAAAAAATAATTATTTAAACCCTGAAACATCATTATATGACATCGAATGCAAAAATATAAATAGATAAGACTCTCTGAATTAAGATATCCCCACCTAGCGACAGATTTTTACATAAAAAATAATTAAAACTAAAAGAATCTTTTAAATAACTAGGGATTATAATTAATCACAATGGAATATCAATAATAGAAAACCAAGAAAACCTAACTAAAAAAAATAATAAAATCAAAAATATACCCAATAGAAAACTATGATTAAAAGGCAATTAATAATAACCAACGCTTTTTTTCCGTATAAAATATCGTACTCCGCACATATCATAGGTTTTTTTATTTGTTCTGTGTACCTAGCTTAATATCACTAGGGTTTTTATTTTTTTGTTTTGAGATTTATTTTTTTATTTTTTCCGATAATGATTTATTTAGATATTTTGGAATCCTTATATCCCTTATTCTCTGGGGGGGGGGGGCGGGGTTTATACCCCTTTAAAAGAAAAAAGGTACACATATAATAATGGTAATAATAATAATGGTAGAATTTTAATTCAGAAAATTTAGTAGTATTCTAGGTGATTTTTCATCAAAAAAACTCCAGTTTAAGGAGGAAAGCTTGTCAAAACTTGAAATATTACTTCTCCGTGGAATGGTCTTCGAATCAATTCCACTCTGTATCATGTCTACACCGTGACACGTATATTATTTGATTTAATGACAGTTTTATAGATGCAGCTAGAAAAATAAAATATAAATTTTTATGGAATAATAAGAAAGCAAAATTAAAAATTGATACTTTAGAGCCTAAAAAAATAGTGGAGGATAGGAATTGTTTATTATTAGAGTCCAATATAAAACGCTTTTTATGGAATCACAAAATGATTTTATATCAAATAGAACTATAAATTGTAGAAAATTTGCAGTACCAAATATTCAACACTTGGAAAATAAGAATGAAACTTTAAAAATATGTATGATTTTCAAATAAATGATAGCACTCAAAGAGAGTTAAACAAATTCCTTTCAATATGGAAGAAGGCAATACAACTAGTTAAAAAATTTTATAAATTGAACAAAGAGAACATATGCGAATGGTCTTATGATAGAATAAAAGAACTCAGACTAAAGAATTTCTATAGTCTGATTGGTAACCGCTTTATAAAAAAGTAATTTCAATAGCTATCAGAAAATGACATAAAAAAATATAGACAATTCTTCGAAAATTTTTCACTATTATCGTAGGATCACTCATATTCAATATATAAAATTGAAATTAATAGCAAAATTATAAATTTTATGTAAACCTATTGGTTAGAGACGAATGATTCAACAAAGAATAACAGAACACCAACGAAATCCATAACAGAATATTTGCTGATAACAGCTTATTCCTAAATGGATTCAAAAACATGTCAATAAGAAAAATAAATACAAGAAATAAATAGAAAAGAGAAAATATTTGAGCCCAAATATGATAATATTGGTAGAAGAATTACAATTGACCCATCTTTTAACTGGCTAAATATACACACAATCGATTTGGAGCCTAAAATAACCAGTAATCTATGGCTTCTCTTTCACAACACACTTAATACTGAAGAAAAAATCAGATCAACGAACAAAATAATATTTAGTCAATAAATAAGATGCAGATCTTGCATAGAAAGAAAAGAAAACATTCACCACATATACTTTGGATGCAAAAGAGTAAATAATTTGTGGAAAATTTTTTATAACTTTATATGCACAAATTCATTCGACAATGGTCTAGCCAGCAGATTGACTAATCAGGTAATTTTCAATATTTTACAGCCAATGGATAGAAAATTTCCAAAGGTGGACATTTTGTATGGACTAGAAATTTGAACATAAATTGAGCAAGAGCCGAGGCTGCCATATCAGATACAAATATATCTGGTGCAGAGATATTTAATAGGTGGAAACACGACCTACAGCAAAAAGTTGCTATGGACTTCAAACACACTAAAAAAAGAGAACTCTGGCTAGAATTAAGAACTATATGGTTCTCATTAGAGCCTGTAGGAAAATTAGTGCTCAGAAATAGCTGATATCTCTAATCTTATCCTCTCATTTCTCTCTTATATACTTTAATTATAATTTAAATATATCATATTCTTTACTTTATACTGTTTATAATTTTCTATAATAAAAAAAATCATTATTTTAATAGTGTTATGCGGGAAAGGGTTAAAGTACCATTAAAATAATAATAAATATCATTTTTACAAAGAATGGTCCACGAGCAAAAGAAAAGTTATCCACGAAATGCGGCCTATATGAAGCTTAATAATCAAGATCAGAGTAGTGAAAAATCTGTATATAAACTGAAGTGAGAACGTAAAAATGGAAGGGGGAACTTTTTTTTTTGATAAGAAATTTTAATTCCTAAATTTTGAGAAGCTAAATCCCTTCAATTATCTTGAATTATAACTTAGGTTTGTTTGATTAAAAAGTACTGAGCTTAAAACTCGTAACGAAAAATTTAGTTTTGTTAATTTTAATTGAAGTATATTTTATATTATCCTTACTTTATTAAATAAAATAGTTTAACATCTTTTATATTATTATATTCTTATGTATTTAAACATAGGATACGAAATTAACATTATGTATTAAATTTTATTCTGTTTCTTTTAAACTAAAATCCTTAATTGTAGATAAAGGTAGTGGCTAAATTAAACGACTAAAAATCGACTAAAAATCGACTAAAAATCGACGTATGATTACAATAAAACCGTCGATAAAAAAAATTATATACCCAGATAAATAATTAACAATAAAAATTTTTAAAATTTAACTAAATTCAAAAAAATTCTGTTAAAAAATTTGACAAACTTTATTATAATCTGATAAATTATGATATTTATTAACAAAAATAATTAGAATTTCTTTCTATACATATGAAAAACAGCTCAATTTATTATAATTTATTATAATTTTCTATTTTATAACTTATATTTGCTTTTAGAATATAGTTAGATTATAAAAATCAAGTAGTTTAAAATGGATCTCTATCTATGTATTAAATTTACTCAAAAATCTATATATCTACGATATTACCAAGCTCGTGGATTTATTTTGATAAACATAAATGACTTACTATATTATAAATGAGATAATTTATGATCTTTTCTTAAATATTTTTTGATTTAATAAATATCATCTAAAACAAAGTATGCTGATACTGTATAATATTTCTTAATTTATTCACTATCTTTTTTAATTATCCGACTTAATTATTTTTTATTATCGTTAAATATTTTGAAAAAAAATTTTATATTCAATTAAGGTAAAAGCTTTACAGCTTACTATTAGGAGAATATACCCATAAATTTGTGAAATTTTAATCATTAAATGGTTTAAATAATTGATTGTCTATTTTTTTTTAAAATTTACTTATGGTTTTAAAAATAAAATCTATATCAATTTGAATTATAATTATCTTATAAACATTAGTTTTTTCCTAGTATAAACATAACATATATATTAATCTAAAAATATTAAGAGGATTCTCGGGGGGAAATTTTGATAGCCTCGATGAGTATATTATCGGATAATTAATATTTTTTTCTGAATATCTGGTATCATATTTAGCTACATTTTTGTTAAAACAAAAAATTAAGAAATTTTATAATTATTTTCTAGGCATTAGAGCATGAAGTAAAAATAAAATCAAAATTGGCTCAATTACAAAGTCTAGATATACACCGGGAAAAAATTATATCCAAATCTTATTTGTGGATCCAGCCTAGACTAAAACAAAATATTAGGCTAATGCCAGCTCTAATCCACTTATAGCTATAAAAAACGAAATTTAAACGGCCTTAATCTATGTTAACACAAAAAAGGTACGTTAATATACCAATAGTGCCTTCAAAAACTGTATTTTTTAGCACTGATTAATTCATGCTTATACAAATGAACTCTGAATCTGGACTTAATAAAGCGTTTTATAAAAAAAAATATTAGTAGATACGTTTCCTGAAATGGAAAAGAACCTTCACCAGAGATACATCAAATCAACTGTAAGATCAAGTGTAGCTTCGTCTAATAGCGTAACTGTGTGTTCTAATGTATCATGATCAAAAGATTTAGTCGCAAGAGTACTGAACGAAAATAATAATATTCCTTCTTCTAAGAACTTTATCAAGCCTTCAAAAATACAAGTTCAAACGTTCTTTATACTAAATGTGTAGCTGTGGATTTTATAGTAAAAAAAAACAGGAATATCTTTGTAATATGATCTACTCAACCCTTAAACGATTCTAAGCGTTAGCTTAACAGCTGCAAAAATCGAAGCTAAAACTCATCTAGTCTCGAATACAAGTAAATCTAATTTTATTATTGATCTGAGACATTATTAGTTGCAAGTTAAAATAATTTCTCGCTGTAAGTGAATCAGAATCTTATGGCGCTATAATTTCAGGTGAAAACGCTCCAATAACTAATAAAAAATTTTTATCGTAAATAAATGCGAATTTTCTCCTTTCAGCGAAATCAAAAATTATATAGTTAGAAACACATTCATTAGCTCTTCAGATGATAGTGCTAATGTTATAACTATAAACTCTAGCGTATATTGTAAGTACAAAACTCAGTTGAGCTAACATCAAAAAGTTGATATTAAACATCAGTAGCTATAATTAAAAACGTACAAAACTCAGTTGAGCTAACATCAAAAAGTTGATATTAAACATCAGTAGCTATAATTAAAAACGCACAAAATTTCAAAAATGTAACGTGAATTGAATTAAACTTAAATACAAACAGGTTTTCTTAGAATTAAAGATTGATGTTTCGATCATAGCCAGTTCAAGGGAGCAATAATCCAATGAGTTAAATACTTTATCACAAATATTCCCAATAGAGTATTGTTCGAATATATTCCAGATAATTCTTTTATTGTATATTCGAACTATTCTTATTCATATAGCTATTCTCGAAATTCATCTTTAGTTCAACCCAAACAAATCATTTCCTAGAAACAGATTCGAAGCACTGACAGTTGCAGTGACATACAATTCATATATACATAATGTAACAGAAAGTTTATTTAAATTGAGCAATGGAAGTCTTTCACCAATCGTTCTCAACCTCGACTTTTGGATAGAAGTTTTCAGAAATACAACAAGTCTACAGCTTAAAAATTAGCAATTTCAAATGAATTTATAATCGTATGCTCAAGTGAACATTTTTGTTAATCGATGATAATTCATCAACATTTCAAATACCAAACATTCAGTTTTGAAATATATTTTAAACGCTTGTGTTTTTATATTATTAAGCAATTCCAATCAAAAGTAATATAAAAACAATTTAAAAATATTATAAATTCATTTGCTAAAATTGTTTCTATATAAAATACGTAAATACATGCGCCCAGTAATATACTAATTTCGTATATTCGCTAGCCTACCATAATTCACATTACATATTTTGACAAAAAATATATTGATTAGCCCAGTTATAAATTTTTTTTGATGAATTTGCAGAATTTGTTGTAGTGTTTGAAACTCAACCCTTTCCCGCGCGGTAGACTATTTTTGGATGACCAAATATAGCCAATAGCGTTCAATGAACCTCAATTAACACCGAGGCCTTAAGATATATTGGTATAACTCATAATAAAAGCAAACAATAGATTTTCTTATAAATCATAAACGGATCATAAAAATTGATTTTTTTAAAGAGCGTTGGACGGGAAAGGGTTAATATACTAATTAACAACACGATATAAACAAAACTTGAATCAAATTTTAGTTTTGTTCCGAAATTTATAATACCATTTTAACTTGTATATAAACAATAGGAAGTATTCACGCTTAATTTAATTTGTTTTATTTTGCGACAATGAATGAATACGAAAAAACTAGACTGGAAAATATCCGCAAAAATGAGGAAATGCTAAAGCAGCTAGGGCTCGATTTAGGTAAAAATAAAGTAAAAAAAACACCTCAAAAGAAAGAACCTGGCACAGCAAAAAAAAGAAATTACACTGCTTCTATTAAAGCTTCGTCTAATGTAGAGCCCACAAGAAAATCATCAAGAATAAGAGGAATCAAGGCTATTGATCAGAAGTTGGATTTAGATCAGGTTGAAAAGATGATTACAAGAAAACAAACCTTTAACAAATTTGAAGATTATCAAACCAAAAAATCGAATATAGACTATGGCAAAGAATTAAAGCTAGAGGATAGTATCGTAGATGAAAGCGATATTACATATTTTAAGCTCGTAGCTGAAAAACTCACAAATAACTCAATTGATTCTTCAAAAAACTCTAATCCCACAGATAACTACATAAAGGAAGAGGATGGCCTATCAACTAACGATGAAACTTACATTAAATCAAAAATTATAGAAAAATCAGGCCGAGTTTCTAATGTGCTAGAGCAAGCAGAAAAAGCAGCATTAGAAAAAATATTTGTTGACATGAACATTAGGCACGAAGAAAACTGTGTTGGCGTGGTTTCTACCAGAATATATAGTTTGGCAGTGCATCCCAGTAAAGACTCTTCTATTCTTGTATGCGCAGGAAGTAAAACGGGATCTCTGGGGTTCTTATCTATGCAAAAATCGGGTTACCGTACCCAAGACTGGGAATCTATTCTATCAGAGACTTTGAAAGACATCAAAAGCGATGCAGATAATGGAGAAAAAAGCAAAAATGATAACACTCTTAAAATCAAAAAAGAAGATTTATTAGATATTAAGAGCGAAAATGAAGAATCACATGGAATGAAAAGTAGTGACAATGATGATGAAGAGTATAGTAGGTTTTCATTTGAACCTCATTCTGATGTAATTTCTACAGTGATTATTCCTCGCCAGCAGTCAAATTTTGTTTACACTTCAAGCTATGATGGTAAAGTAAGATACCTAGATTTAAACCACCCAACTTCATTTAATCAGGTTATGAATTTAAATGATGATCCTAAGATAATTAGCATTGATCTCCAGTATCAAACAAACTCAGACTCGGGGGCTGATCCAATTGTTTGGTTTAGTACATTTAGTGGATACACAGGGTTCTGCGATTCCAGAGTTTCCGGAGGAATTGTACATGAATTCCAATCACATGAATCTCGTGTTGGGTGCGTATCAACTAATCCGGTTTATAAAAACATAATAGCTACATCTTCTCTTGATCGAACTGTCAAAGTTTGGGATATTCGAAACATGAACCACTTTATAGATGAAACTTTACAAGAGCCGAATTTTAAAAAAGATAGTGATACCAAAAAACCAAAAAATGGAAAAAATTCAAATGGTTTAGACGTGAAGCAGGATCAAGAGTTTGAACCGGATTTAGCAGACTCGGTTGATGAGGGAGGGTGTGTAACATGTGCCTATTTTAGCCCTGACGGTAATAGAATTGCAACTGCGTCATTTAATGACCTGGTTTCAGTCTATTCTTTCGATGGAAAAAATTCCAAGATCACAGATAAACAGTTCGCTAGGCATAATAACAAAACCGGAAGGTTAGTTTTATTAGTTTCTTATATTTATACTATGTTAAAATAGTACTTACTTATTTTTCTATTATTATTAATGAATTAATTCATTAAGACGTGTAGTATGGTTTTAGCTCTAAAAACGTATACTTTTTAAAAAATAAATAAAAAATAGGTGGATATCAATGTTTCGAACACGATGGCATCCAAATGTTAATTTCCCATCTTGCTTTGCTATTGGTAATATGGATAGGTCCTTGGATATATTCTCAGGAAGATCGCTAAGTCTCGCATCTAGTTTATACGACAAAGATCTGGTAACTACAATTCCCGCAGTTAACGCATTCCACCCAAGCTTGGCAGTATTAGCTACTGGTAATGCGTCAGGAAAAGTAGCTATATGGAGCTAGATGCTTTACGAAATTTCCAACTACCACCACTAAGTACTTCCGTAGATATTTATTGTTTTTAAAACACTTTTCTAATACAGTAAAAATGTAATTTTCTAAGCTTTTCCTCCCATAATTAACCCTCCCAAAAAAGCAACATGCTCAATATATTTATATCGTTTTCTCATTTAGTATTGACTAACTATTTTCTATTAGATTGTTATTTTTAAGAATTAATTATTTATGATCAATCAATATTTTATTAAAAAACATAAATCACTATGAATAATTTTTCGAATATAAATGATATATACTTAAGTAATTTTGTATTATATTATATTGAGCCAAATTAATGATTTGTAAATAGATCTTTATTCAAATTTGGGTGTATATTTTGTTCAGTTTTAATTAATAAAAATTTATAGCCAGCCTATAAGAAAGCGGCACAGATTGAAATTCAAGAACTTTTAATTGTTATTTTTTTATTTATTTTTCAACAATCTTATTTGAAACGGATGCAATAATAATGACTTTATTAATACAAAATGTGTGCCTTAATTGTCACTTTCAAGAGCGAACTTTTATATAATTGAATACATCCCCCTCCTTTTTTTTTACGAGGTATCATTATATTTAGATAGTCTACTTCTTATGGCAACGTATTTTATTGCATGGCTATTATTTTTGATATCATTTGATTTATTATCTAAACAGCCTAAATGTAAATTATCTATTTATAAGCGTGGAATTGATCAATAGAGATTGAGAGAATGAACTATCAAGATAGATATGTTTCAAATGAGTTTGGTTGTGAATTGTATCGTTTCTTTAGTTTATTTCTTGAATTGCAAATATAAGCTTGCTGCATATGGATTAAATGCTAAAAATTATCGGAATGCTATCTACAATTTTGGGAACAGTTAATATTTTGACATCTTTAACTAGCTACACCAAATAAACGAGTATACTTGCAGGATAATATTTTTTTTTGGTGTAATCATCCTTGTAATTATAGTTATTTTAAGTAAATTCAAGCACATAATTTATTTTAATATTTCTGGTCTAATAGCAAAGTCTTTCTTATTTCAAACTGATAAACAGCGACTTGAGTTTCTTTTTTTTATGGGAATGATGCTGGGAATTTGTTTGTGGTAATAATGGCGTACTTTTTGGCCTAGCTTGACTTTAAAAATAATATTATTTAGGCTATAGAGTCCCATATAACTATATTACACATCAAAATTGGTCAAACTATCCATCGCTTTTAAGGTTTTTATACTCTAATTGACTCGGTATGATTTTTTTTGAATAGTTCAGTATCGTTTCAATAAAATCTCCATCATCATGTTTACTGGCAATTCTGCAATAATAAAAGAGTTTAATGCAAGAATTAGTTTTACCATCTTGTAGACGTGATGTAATCATGTTTTATAGTTTTGTATGCATCGTTTTATAGACTTGATTAGTTTTGATTAATGTATTTTACTTTTTTATTTTATTGTCTAAAATATGTTACTTTTTAAATGGCAGCTGGTAAAATTCTCACGGGGTAAGGAACCGTGTATTTTGCATAGCATTTGAAAGGCATTGGTTTTGTAATTCATCCAAATAAACCAATACATCAACTTTCCTTTCGCTTAGAGCTTCATCTCTCATTGGTCTCGAAAGCGATACCGAAAAAGTAGCTCATAATTCAAAACTTTCTTATAAGTCGTATATAAAGCCACAGAAAAAATAATCAGCTTCGCTTTTTATAGAAACGCTTTTTAATTTAATGAAAAGTTAAGCAACAAGTTTTAGGGAAAAAACTAGTACTTCACATAATGAAAGTCACTGAACACCTTAACGTAGACTATTTCCCTGGGGTCACCGAAGATGCTACCAGAAAAGTCGACATTTATATCCCTGTACTTGCAACTGAGGATTCCGTAGACTCTTCTCTTCCTGAACTTTTGATTTACATTCATGGGGGATGCTGGAGATCAGGCGACAAAAATGATTTCGTCAATTTAGGTAGGGCAATTGCTGGTAAAACTTACACTGACAATACCAACAACAAAAAGAAGCATTTAGCCGTCGCTATAATTAACTATAGACTTAGCAAGCCGAATTACGAGACAAACGAGAATAAGCATCCTATTCAACTAATAGATACTATAAAATCAATTGAGTTTTTGATTTCAAACTCGAAAAGATTTGGATACGATGGGCAAAACACGCATTTAGTGGGCCATTCAGCTGGCGGGCATTTATCAGGATTGATATGTCTTGACCCTCCAAAAAGCTGGGCCACTGATAAGCTACCTGGGATGGAGCTACCCACTGCTAGCTGCATAAAATCAATCACAAATGTAGCAGGAATATTCGATCACGGAGATTTGGTAAACAGGCATCCTGAATACTTGGAATTCACTGACCAAACTTTTGGCTCCAACACTGAGCTATGGAATGCTTTTTCACCACAGTATGCGCCATTTAGCGGCTTTTACAGCGATCTGATTTCAAAAAGTCTCGCACAGGAATATCAATATGACCGCGGAGGCGAACCGTTGCTCCATGTAAGATACCTAGTTTTCCATAGTTTAGGCGACGAACTAATGCCCGTTGCCCACAGCACCCGATATGCAGATCATATTAAAAGTTTGGGAATAGACACATCTGTAAAAGCTGACCAGGACTTTGGAACTCACTTTGGCGCCCTTGAGACTCAAGAGTTTTATGATTTCATAACTAGATTTATTTTCAAGCTATAATCATTGCCCTCCTTCGCTTTGTCTGTATCTTTATTCTGATTCGCTCAATATTATCTCTTTCAATAAAATTTTTTATTCCTTATATAGTTGGCTTTTTTTTTCATGCTTATAAATCGTATTTAGTGATTTGTGTTTATTTCTTCAATTTGACTCTTTTTTTTTTGCTTCATCTTTAACTTTCCTCAGTTTATTATTTACTTTCTTAAGCACTTGAAGTTCGAATTTATACAAGTTTCTGAGCAATAGATTCTCCATTTAGAGCCATTCCCAAACTAGTCTTATTTATATTGATTTAAAATAATCAATTCCATATCAATATTATAGACTGGTTTTCCTTTTATTACGATTATCTATACCCGATTTATATACCCCGAATATAACACCACACATAAACACCGCTTTCAGATATACTTTAAAAAATGAATGCGCCAGAAAGATTCGAAATGTTCGTTTTGCCCGATGGGGTAAAAAAGTAAGCCAAATTGTATTATATAAATTAGATATACCAAAAAGCTAAGCTAGCATACGCTCAAACCAAAGTTCCTTAAAATAAACAATTCATCGATTTTTCCTTCTTAAATACGATTCTTCTTATTTTTTTTAAAGATTCATATTTTGTATCCATCATAAAGGATAGAGATGATACCCGATCCTAAAATACCAAATTGCATGAGCTTTGACATCAAAATGGAAGATCACTCAATAGGAAATGCGATAAGATAGTAAGATTTTTTAATTCTCTTCTGCTACATCCAATACCTACATTTTAGTTCTTTAAAAAAATGTATTTATACAATAAGGATTGAATTGATGTAATATTGTACTTGAATTTGAAATTAAAATATTGACTAGTAAGCTACTCGAAAACAAAAATGTAATTTTTTCAGCGTATCATATGCCACATCCTCTCGAGTATCATGTAATTATTCGCGTTCAAACAAATGGAAATATCAAACCTTTGGAAGCCTTCCAAGAATCAATCAATTTGCTTATTCTCGAGTATGACAATCTGAAAAATAAATTCGATGTAATAGATATTTTTTTTTCTTAATCCAAAATACATTTATTGTTTTCACTAAAAAAAAAATATGCGATGATAACATATTACTTGTCAAGACATTGCTTTTGCAGTTTATGTCTAATTATTACTGGTACTAATTTTATTTTCTTTTAATTAGATCGAAATATCGAGATTTAGATCAATGGCAGGAGAAGTTACTGGCGTCACAAACTTTGGCGAGTTCGGTGTGGGCAATAATATGATGGCTGGCGATAATTCCGGTGCTGGTGGTGCCGGTGGGATGTACAGCCAAATGGACAGCACTTCTGGCATGCATGAAGAGCATGACACTGACTTTTAAAATTATTTGTAGAAATTTACTCAGCTTTATAACCAGTTTTCATTCTAAAAAATATATATTTACTTAATTTTCTTTTTCATTGGTGTTTTATGCCTTTTTTTTTTTATTGTGTACATGTGCTTTCTTGCTACAGTTATAGCATAGTTGAACTTGTTTTAAAAACAAAAATTGATATATACCTTATTAATTTAGCACCAACTCTTTATTATTTCTATATAGCATGCAAAATGCCCAAAAAAAAAAAATTAAACCCTGTATACTTGTAAAACAATGGTTTAGATAAAAACTTGTATTCAATATTAATCTTAAGTATATAATATGGATGCAAACCCTTAAATTAGTAATTAACAGCAATGTTTTATTTATTTTTACTTTAATCTTGAAGTATATAGTATTATGTAAATGTTGCTATTATTCGTCTCCTTCATCTTCAGACGACTCATCGTCGTCGTCATTGTTAGATTCAGCCATCAGTAAGGCGCTAGGGTACATGTTGACCCTTTGCAGGCATTCTCTGATAGTTTCTTGGCTTGGCTCAAACTCGGACCTTGGATAGGGAACAACTAAATTAAAGTCGTATTCGTGTTTGTAGTTTTTAATGGATTCAGGCATGGCAGGAAACTTCCCGGAATTTTGGTTTTGCATAAAGTTGGGAAAATCAGAATAGAAATCAGAAATATCTTCTTCAGTCAGTTTAGTTGTTTCAACGTACATGTAAACTGTTTCTATCGAATCGGAGCCATTGAATTTGCGCTTGATTCGCGATCCATCTTCGAGTCGAATAGACAAAACGCAAACGCCATCGCTGGGCGATCCAACTGGTTCATCGATGTTGAAAACAGTGTTTTTAGTGAAAACTCTCCAATCTCGTTTTTGCTTGTTAAGGAGTAGTTTATTCTCTTTGCGCTTGGCTTTTTCTTCCAGTTTGGCGGCCTTTAATCGCTCTTTTTCGCGCAATTCCATCTCTCTGATTCTGTCGCGTTCAAGTGAGGCATGGTAGTCCAGGTCTTGCTGCTCACGTAATGTGCGTGCGCGTGCTCTCTCTTCTTGTTCACGGCGTGCATTTTGGAGGATGCGGCTGTGTCGCTCGATATTTCTGTTGATGAAGTCGTAAACAAACCCTATATCATTTTCAGGATTAGCAGGCAAACCATCCAAACGCGAGACTACAGACAGTTTAAAGCTGTTAGTTTCAGTGTCGAATTTTGGCGCTAGAATAGCGATGAAAGGCATGTCGCCGGCCATTAGAGTTTGGGCGACGTGTAGACCGCTGATTTCTAGAACACTGTTAAAGTAGACTAGAGTATTAGTGTCGTTTATATAGTTAATCAGCTCGGGGTTCGATAATACAGGGATTAACCTTTTAGCGTCGTCTTTTAGCTCAGAAACAAGGATCACAATTAAAGCTTGGAAGTTTCTTTTTGACACTTGGAGAGCTTCGCCATAATCTCCATTGAAAAAAGACAAGTTATTTGAAGGGTTTAGGTTCAAAAGCCATTCTTTTGCACTGTTTTGGGGACTAATTGGGGTAGCCTCTGGCAAATTATTAGGACCATCAAAACTGGAGCTGTTTCGAATCTGAGAATATTCAGTTTCTGATGAATGGCCAGAGTTTTTGTTCAAATTGACTACTTTTACTAAAAGCATTGAGTACGAAGAATTAGATATCGTATTTTAAAATTTTAGTATTAAGGATTAGAATAGATAAAGTAAATTACTGATAGTACTGAAAGAGGCTCTGGTAATCGCAATGACGAGATAAATGGGCCAAAACAACAGTGGCAATAAAGAAAACCCAGGCTCAATAGAAGTAGAGATCACATTACTACTGCCATCTATATTATTCTGACCAGGGCTAGTTTGGCTGTCTTGAGAATTTCTGTTAGAGCTAGAACTTGATTCGTCTACAGGCCTAGCTGATGAGTCAGTAACTCTGGGAGAATCTGGTTTACCTGCTTCATTGTTTAAATTATCGCTATCCATTCTCTTTTTGTCAAAGTTGATGAAGTAATATAAGCTGTGTATTTGAAAATTGAAGCTTTTGTGAGCGTAATTATTTTTGAGAGCAATCTTTTTTACAGAAATTAGTACAGGCGAAATATATGTTATTCTAGGCGGTAAACTAAATCAGAACGTTTCGATTCTTAAACGAATATACTACTAGTTACTAAATACTGAATATTCTTTGAGCAGGTAGTATATTGCTGATACAGTCAGAAATAAGTAACTATAAGTTATTTTTTACAGATGGTTGAATAACTCTTTGGGTAAGTATTCAGTAGTTATATATTTTTGTGGGATAAACGTTGAAGTTAAAGACACTTCAATACCTGCGATTTCTGCTCCTTTTTGGTTTTTTTTACCAAATTACTATAAACTTTACAACTTTAATTAATTGCTTGCAATTTCTTCAATTTCTTTCCAGCCAACAACATTTATTTATTTCCAACTTTCATCATATGTGAGACTTATTGGTCTAATAATTATTATTGCTTGCTTTATTTAGCCAATAATACTACTATAGTTTCATAATCTGTCATGACTACGACTATCTATTCGCATTATTGTTAGGGCTTAGCTAAGTATACTCCAATAATTTTTTATCAAGTTTTTATTCTATCCAATAATTACCTTCAATGTTTGGCAAACAAAATTTGGCTGTATACTAAGTAACTTTTAGCTGAAACTTGAAAATGGATTCGCAACCAAGCAAACATTTGAGTTAAACTTTTAATAGAAACTAATCTAAACTAACTTGGTGTGTGGGCTACAATCAAATACAAGCATCTATAAAAATATTCTGACGAAAGTTAATGTCCTCTATATACAGCTATGATTGTTTATTAAGACCTACAACATTAATGCTCGTTAAAATATTTTCAAGATAAATTTGAGGATAATAGAATTTACAACTTTTAGTTTTTGGATTAATTAAGAGAAAATATATATATAAAAATTCTTTAATTTCATGCAGTTGGGTTAATACTAACAGTATCCCGATTTTAAATGGTCAGAAATCAATCGGGTATGCTATAATTATTCTAAATTTTGGAATAAACATTGGAGTTAAAATGTATATGTATATTTACTTATAAAACAAAATTTTGAAAATTAGGAGAAAGTGATAGCAGGAAATATCATAGGGAATTGGAATTGTTAACAAGTGTAGTGTTAGGAATTAAAGTGTTCTTGCTGATTTATATAATGTAAATGGGTTAAGATTTCGGAGATTATGGATTAGGGAAAGGGTAACGGAAAGGTGAGGTAGATAGACTGAAGCAATATTGTATTAAACGCACAGACTAGTTTTGCGGGAAAGACTCATTGTTATCTACTTCTATTGGTGTTGAATTGTGTGACATGTTGGGGTCTGAGGTCAAAGGTATGCTCTGGACAGGGGTTATATTTAAATCGACTCTATTAGCATCCTCCATTTGCCCAGGTTCAGAAATAATATGCTCGGATTCATCTTGCATATTTACATCAACTTCAGCATCATTAACTTGGTTGGAAGAAGTTTGTAAAATTTCAGAAACCCCTGTTTGTGTTCTCGTTAAAGGGCCGGGGGTAGCATCATCAGTGAAATTAGTAGCTTCGTTAGCTACGACATTTGTTGATACCATTTGTACCTCATCTATAGCCCTGTTTTCTTCTATTAGCCTACTTTCGCTGCCCAATACATCAACTATCTGCCTTTCATTAACATCCCGTGTTTGATCAAATACAATGCCTGAAGCTGAGCGCGACTCAAGGTTACCTTCATCTTGTGGCGTGGGCTCTATTGCGCTCCTTATTGCAGGAATTACGCTCCGCATTTCTGCGCGGATTTCTTCAAGTTCATTATCATCTATTTGTACGCTAGCTTCTAAATCGGCATAAGTGCGGCACAGTGGGCAATTGAATCCCGTGCTAGTAAATATAAGAGGTTTGATGCACTTGAAATGGAAGCAGTGGGAGCAAGGCGCTACAAATAAAGCTTGGAAAGCCATCATAGAGTATAAACAAATGCAGCATTCGCTTTCATCTTTTTTTGAAGAATCAACTGCGTAGTATGAGTTTGTGATGTTTTTCATTATTTGCTCTCTAAAATTAATAAAGTATGATTTTTTTAAATTATAAGGGAACGAAAAATGTGATTTGAATATGAGAAAGATTAATAGATAAAAATTTACCTGAATGGGTTTTGTTTTGTGTACTGCCATTTGCGATTAATTTCTAGTCTAATCTTAACGCACTTATAAATGTCAATATTACCTCCTTGGTAATCCACACCAAGCTGGAGTATGTCACCGTCCTTTAGAGCATATGGTCTACTTTCGACACCAGGTGGAGCTAATCGCATATGGTTAAGAAAAGTCCCTGAAGAGCTTTTAGTATCACGTAAAAAGAATTCGCCATTTTCAGTCCAAATTTCGGCATGACTTCTGCTTACGACCTTGCTTTTGAAAGCTACGCGGGTTTGCTGCTGGCTAAACTTTTCTGTAAATCTTCCTACTTTAAGTACCAAGCTCTCTGGGACATCCCTATCTATTACATCAAAATACAAGCAATTCCTGACATCTACGATGTGGGGTACTATTCTTATGTGAGGTACGGATTCTTGTGTGACAGGAATTTCCGGAGTAGATTCAGATTGTTCCATTGTGTAATGTAATGTTAAAAATCAAATCTGTGAAAATACTTTTGTGTCGGAAGATTATACTGTGGAGCAAGAGATGGTTAAAGGATTGTCGGTTTATTGAAGATCAAAGTCTCTATTAGACTCAGAAGGGGGAATAGTAAATACTATAAAGTAAGAGCGACAGATGATGAATACGGAAAATGCGTAAATCCACAAAGATAGGTTCAGGAAGTAAAAATATTGGGAGGAGAAAATAATTATGCAATAAAAGTAAGTATAATAAGTATATAAAGTGGCAAAAATGGATAATATTATTCTTAAAGATGGGCGTCAGATAGAAATCTGTGGTCTTTAATAAAGGAAAGCGACTTGGGAGAATCTAAAAATAAAAGATGTGTAAGAACTCGAATTAGTTAAAGAGAGATGTTGGGAAGTAGAAAGGCGTAGTGAGTATCTGCTCTTAGTGGACTCGTCTAAATTGCCGTTGTTTGCATTTATTCTGAAGAGTAAGTCCAAAGCAAGAAATGAATGCCAGCTATTTGGCATTATTAAATTCAGTAACTTTGATCAACTCATATCAACACAATCGCCTCCTATTGGCCAATTTCCGGAATGTAGAAATTTCCTTCCACCCTTAAAGGCAAAAACTTTGCCAAACTGAACTCAGAGCTTCAGCTATCAGATTTTGCTCCCAACTAAACTCTGGATTTCAGATACGAGACTTCGCCCATAACTAGCCAAAACCCACACGACTTGCCTAATTAAACCTCCTCGCTAAATAAAACACGCTTAAACAGCGAGGCTTTGTGCTATATACCTCTATGCATATTTTTGCAATATACAGGGCTTTTTCCTCGAGTTCCAGTAAAAATAACCATCATACTCACCACCACTGCAATAATCAGGCTGGGCAAGCCTTTCTAAAATATATACTCGTTTAAAGCTCGAATTAAGCTGTACTAGTATTTGTCGCTTATTTAACCATCAAAACTCGATGCTACAAACACTTGAGCTTCGCAATATTTATCAGATTCAAATCACAGTTGAGGCTTTAAATCATTACCCTATCAGCCCATACAATTCCTTTTTTTTAAAAAAAAAAAATAGCGTTCTTAGCTCAAAAAGCGAGCTTAAATTTTAAATTATACTTGTTAGAAAAATATATCTTGCTTTGTTTCCATTCCACCAAACCACCCACTTCATTAGCAAATGCCAGAAATTATGTGCTTAAGTTTACCGCTGGAAAAAAAAAATACTATAAGTGAAATCTAATTTAAAAGAAACTCCTCATATCGTGACCTTATTCTCCACATTCTCATAAAGTTCAAACACTGGCTGAATTCAAATAGCCTCGCTTTTTTTCCTTTCCTTTAAAGCTCTGCATGTTGGTGTTGAGAAGGAATGACCAATCTATTTGTGCTATTTATGTACGCTAATTATTCATCGGTCCAAACTAAAAATAAATAATAATAATAATAATAATAATAATAATAAAATACCTTTACCCTCCCCCCATTCTATTTTAATATTTTTCTTTACTTTTTTGTAATATTTGTTCCTCGCATCTAATAAAAAAGTATAAAAAATGTATTAGAAAACCCCAACTCCATTCGCCAATCTTTTTTTTTTTCCACTTAGATAATGCCAAGTAAAATATTATTAAAAATATTTTATTTCAGCTCCCAATATGAATCCAGCAAAAAAAAAGGCTTTTTTTTTTACCATAGCTAGAAGTATAGTTTTCATTTAAAATTTACAGGGACTATCACAAGTCGTCAAAAATTCATAATTGGCGTGCCTCTTTTTCCATATCGCGAATACTCTTTCCATCATTGTTTAGCACTTAACTTCATTTACATACTATCTTGGCGTTTAAGAAGCAGGCCAATTCATAGTCGAAAGAAACTGCATATTCCAATAGTCTTGAAATTACTAGTAAAGCCTTAACCCTGACTTATTACTTCAGTTGGTTTTTCTTTAGGCAAAAAAAATATCAATACTTAATGAAATGAGTCATAAAAGAATACACTAAATAATAACGAACAGCTGACATTTCTAAGTTCGGGGATGATTAAAATTGATACAAAACTTTCACTGCCAGAGTAGAACCTAAAAATACATTAAAAAATTATCCTCTTTTTTATAAGCCGCATATAGTCCTTTGATCGTTTATTTAACCCCTTGATTATTTATTTAAAAAAATAAAACATCCTCTTCAATAAATTTCACCACAGAGAAAACTAAATCCTAGTTTTTCAGTAAAAATATTATCGCATAATAGTCTATATTAGTTTCTAATTTCGATATTCCTTCTTTATCGGTAAAATTTCCAACTCCTTTATCTTATAAGATTCAATGCGCCCAATTCCAAGCGTTTTTTTTATTAATTTTCATAGCAAATATATGATAAAAATCTAATACTATTATATTAGCTTTAAATTTAAGTTTAAAGTTGCTTAAGCTTATATACATATACATCATTTAAATAGAATATTGATGAATCTCATCATACTATTCTAGCTTAAATAATAAGCACTCCTGTTTAAAGCTTTAAAAACTATTCTAATTTTTTTTCTTTTAAACTTGAAATTTAATTATTAAGATATTCTCGAAATTATATAAGGGATTGCTTAGTATTCAACTACAAATTATATTAAACTGAAAAAATGAATTTGATTTTATAAGTAGTGATAATTGCAATATAATATTTAAGTTAGATTAGTACACTTTATGTAATAAAATCGACATAATAAACATCAAATATAAATAATTTCATCTATGAATCTCATTAATTATGTAACGATATATTATTTTGTCATTATAAATAGCACAAGTTAGTTAATATATACTCCAACATAACAAAATATTTATCAAAATTAAATAAAATAAACTAAAATATTTTTGGCTCCTAATAACCAATTTTCCAAGTACATCCTCTTAAATAATGCTTGATACATAAAAATTAATATGATATTGTTAACAAAGAGATCGTTTTGAAACAGCTTATTATTAGCGCTCTAGGAATCTTAAAACAGCTTGTAAAATTCGCTTAGATTTAAAGACATTATTATTTTCTATGTATTTATTTGCTAAATAAAACATGATATACATCGAGAAATAGTGGTAATAAATTTTTTTTGATTTAAACTACATATACTATAGGTTTATGCTGCATCCAGAGTCTCTAAAACATTTAAATTTGCTTAAATTTTCAAAAATAGAATAAAATAAAATAAATCCCCCTCTTTTATAGAAATATAGCACTCTCAAACCCTCCATAGTAATTAATTTTCCCTTGTCTATAATTATCAACATGCTTTAACCCTTTCACGGGTGATAGACTATTTTTGACCCACCAGATTAACCAACTGTGTTCAATAAAAATATTTTAATTCCGGGGCTTTAAGAATTATTGGTTTACTGTATAAAAACAGCAAATAGTTAATTTCATTATAAATCATTAACGAATCATAAAATTGATTTTTCAAAGAGTGCTGAACGGGAAAGGGTTAATACATATATTTCATTAATTTTAAATATTGCCTACTCTTTCTATAGTTATAATTAGATAAGGTCTTAATAGAAAAGGCAGTAAATGTTTACATCTAGAAAAAAAAGTGCCAATAATTATAAATTATGGGTATATCATAATTAAATAGAATTATGGGAGTTATCGAGGTATGAGGTATGATTAAAAAATAAATTACTCAAAGCCTGGGTTTAACAAAGTAATAAACGCTGACTCTTCGAGATAATATAGAAGAGGGTTTTTTGTTTGATATAGAGATTTTATTATATATATTTAAAAGTATTGAAAAGCAGTTTTCATTTTTTTGACTAGTTTGAATTTAATTTGTATCTTTATTCTTTTACGCTAAATAAAAAATTTTTATTACCAACTATAAAGGCTTAATACTGCATGAATTTAATTGACTGATGATAGTCGGTCTAACTTAATTTTAGTATCTGTATCAATGATTAAATTCATTCTTTTAAATCAGATGATATCAAAATGAATACTCCAAACTTCCAAAGTTTGAATCTATGCATTTTATTATTTAATTTTTCCTCTTTTTTCACTCTTTGATCAAACAAAAAAAAATTTTTTATTATAATATATAGATAACTATTGATATTTTTTCGTTTCTAATAGTGTACCAATATTTAAATTTATTTATTTAATAGACCCCTTCGATTTTTTTCTTCTGAGTTTGAAATTCTTATAGTGTTTCTTCATTTACTTTTAATTTTTTTTAAAAAAAAAAATAAAAACAAACAAACAAAAATTTTACTTTATAAAAAAACTTTTAGGCTCTTAATATTATTTTTACGATTTATATTTAATCTCTTAAAGATTTTAAATATAATACTTCAAACTTGATTTTTAGAATTTTAAAAATTTTTCAAAAATTATAAAAATACTAATTGAGTCAAAAATTTTTAAAAAAAAAAATTCAGTCTACCTAATTCTAAGCTTTTCGGCTATTATTACAGCTGACTTTAATTATCTCATTCTTTTTCGTTAATAGCATATTTTTGGCAAATACTATCATAAAATAATAAGATATCTTCACTTACAGACTTTTTTTATAGATATTTATAAATTAATTTAAATTATAAATCTAATATATATCTTGTTCAAGTTTAATAGCAGAGTACAATTTATTTCTTATAGGTTACTTTCAAAGCTTCCTTGATCTTTTTTATTATATAAATTTATTTATTGATCAAATTAAATTTTATAATCCAAATAATAATATTAAGATATTTTTATGAATTTCAGATACAATTAAAATTAATTTAGTTTTTGATTTGATCTATTTATTGCCTATATATCCCAAATAAATAAAATTAATCTAGAAGACTCTGAACGAAAAGATATTTTATATTTATATTAATATTTGGAGCGTTAGAAAAGCAAATTTTTTTTGGATTTTCTCCTTCAATTTCGAAAATAATTCTCTATAAAACTGAAATATCATTTAAATTTCTAATTACTATTTATAAAACTTTATAACTATTTATACATATAGGTTTTTCTGTTTATTACTTACAGTGTTATATTGAAATAAATTAAGGCTATAGAAATACCAATAAAAAATATTTAAAAAATATTTTTTAACATGCTTGCCTCCACCAATCTAGCAGCTGATTAATTACTGAGCATTTGAAAAACTGCTTAAATAGTTCTCTTCATAAAGAATCACTTATTAATTTTTTCCATAATGTGATCAATTATGATTATTTCACAATTAAATAAACAAATTCATATTACTTTAAAGATCTTATAATATAATTAGCTAGCCATGTTGAAAAGGTATTTAATTTCAGAATTAATATAGCACTTTAAAGTGAATTTTATAGGTAATTATATACGATGATGAGAATTATTAAGTACTACCATTTTATTTTTTAATTCTAAACTGAAAATTAAAAACTAATAAATAAGCACAATGTAATTAACTAATAAAAAATGCGTGTTATAAAATGTAAACTGTATATTTATGATATCTTCATGATCATTCAGTGAATTTAAATTAAAACAGGTATGCGGGACTTAATATATCTCATCTACTCGTATAATACATGTTATAATTCAATCTAAAAATCTTTCTTAATTTAAGATCATACTTCTGAGATGAAATACACTAATTTAATAAAATTTGTGCATCAATTTAGTCAATCTGTTAGAAAAATTTCTTGTGAATCGAAAATATATATCAAAGATTGAATAGCTCGACCAGAAATCATGCGAGACTATTTCATCTTCTGGTATCATCTAGCTAGCCGCTAGAGCTTCCCCAATAGCATTTTCATTCGGCATGATTGTATCAGCTTGGTTGCTTTTAAGTCTAACATCTATTTAATATGCCTATAAATTCAGTGTAAAAACTGAGATATAGTCCCACCATTAATAAATCTTAATAATATTTATTTACCACTTCATCTATTATTTGTTTATGGGGAGGTGCAAAGTGTAAATTATTCTCATTTTTTGTAAACAGCGTAATCAAATAATGGCCATTAAAACTATAAATGTGCGAAAGGTAATTTGAAATTTCTTTTAAAATCATTATATCAACCTGTTTTTCTTCTGGAGCTACATATAATAAATGTAGAACCCCTTGTAAATATGGATTTCACTATAATATATTCTGTGGAATTTACAAGCTCTTAAAAATCTAGATATTTTTATGAGCTAACTTAGCTTGGTATCAGTTTCTTAAAGGAAATGTATGCTATTTTATCCTAATCCACGAATAATTTTATCACGAAATAAATTCAAAAATTGATCTAAAAATTTTATTTAATTGATGAATTGACCAATTTTCTTATGAATTCGGAAAAAATCAAGTTATTACTAAGTTTTTTGAGTTTCGGCGCTAATTTTTTCGGTGTATAAATTTATTATTTAATTGAGTCATATTTTACTTTATCTATTGTAAAGATCTGCAGATTTGAAATCTCAGAATTTACCCAAATTGAAATTATACTATATATATAGCGCTTTTCGACAGAAATTCATCTTGTTCGACTCTTCAAACGCCAATCAATCTAATTGATACATTCAGCAGTGTAAGTACAGTAATATTAGATTATGAGAAGGTTTTGATGATTTACTATGCTATCAAGGTCTATTATTTGTTTTTTAGATGGCGGTGATATCATTTTTTTATTATGATAGACCCTTTTTTTCCTACAAAAGGTGCATTTTAGAGGTTTAAAGATCTGGGTTACAAGAGTGCAAGGCAAGTGAAGTCAAAATTTATATTTACTATAAAGATATTTATTTATTACTATTAGAAAGTATACAAGATACTAGATGTCGAATTCAAGACAGGAAAAACGTAACCTTTTTATACTTTTTCCGTTGCTTGGTTTTAGGTAATAAACTTCAAAGAAAAACTACAGAATAAACTAAAAAGAAAGCTATAGAAAAATAACTATTTGACTACTAATCAAACTTGATTAGTAATCAAAATAAATCGTTATCGATGTTAAAAATATGAGCACGTAAAAATATTACGTAAGAAAAATTAAAATCGATAAGAAATTTCGGAAATTTTCTAGAACGTTTCATAACATTCTAAAACATTGCTGTTGATGATAACTGAATATTCCGCAACATTCTAGAAAGTTCTAGAAAGTCCCATTCATGACAAAAGGTTTACGGTGATATGACACAATAAAAAAATATTTTAAACTTTCACATCAGTGACACTAGAATCATTTATACTCGCTCTTGTCTGATCTTTTGGATTACTTGGGAGATTATGTTCTTATTTGAGCTGCAGTAAGGAATTTTGAACCCGGGCCAGTTTTATTTCAGTACACTTATGCCTAATACATTTTTTTTTAAAGAAGAAAGCTTATCGGGCTTCTTTTACGTTTATTTTTAAAGAAAATAAATAAAAAATATAAGGGAAAAAAAAGATTAATTTTAATCTAAATATATCTATTATTTTTTCTAATTGGTTAACCACAGCTGTCGTTGATTATCATCCTGTTATCGTTATTTTTTGTGAATCAGTTAGTTTTTAGCTTTAAAAATTTCGATTTTTTCCCATCACCATCACATTAATTCGTATCATCCATAATTCTTATCTTTACTTTATCATTCCAATTTTTAGATAAATTGTACAGGTCTGTATCAATCTGTTTCAAATTTACTTAAGTTCTGGTTACATTCAGTTCCCAAATTTCCTGGGCACATAAAATTTTATGATTTGGGATGTGGATATTAAATTTTAAAAGAATTTCATTATATCAAATTTGTTGATATTGAATTTATCAGTATCTTTGGTGTTCTTAGAAATACATTTAAAAAAGGACGATATTTTTTTTGCCTCTTATTATGAGTTCCCAGTATAATTAAAAGTTTCTGCGGGCTGAATTAGGCTACTGCTACTATATCCAATCTTCTTTTTCAACTTTGATTACTTATATAATAAGGAATAGTTAAAGAAACTTTATTTTATTGTTTTTTTAGAACTAACCTTTATTAAAGTTATAAATTTTTAGTTTATCTATCTTTTTTAAATTCTATATTTTGGTTAAAGAATTGTATGCGTGTGATATATAAATTAAACCGCTTTAATTTCTATTTGTAGGAGGTAATACTGCAATTAATAATTATTACATAAATAAAATATATAGTTTTGATTTATAAATATATTTTGGTTTTATCTATTATTAGATATACCACATTATAATGGTGTAACCACAATGTATAATAAATCATCACGACAATATTAATTCCCAATAAGACTTTGCCTTCACACATTCAAAGAAAACATGTTCAGTATCTTCTTTCTCAAAGCAATACATGTATTTATTATTTGATTGCGTATTGAATATGGAATATTTTTTGCTGTCCACACACCATTATGGTAAATGAGCCAGAGTAGAGATTTAATTTTCGGTTCTGTTCTCAGCATATGAATCGCATATCAACTATTTTTAATACTATTATCTACTATGATATCCTAATCTTTTAAGTTTGGTGATAATTCGTTATTTTTTTTTGTTAAAAATGTTCTCCCTAATTTTTAGGTGTATTCAGGAGTTTCTTACCTATCAACATTAGTTTTCCTAGCGGAAATTTTTTTTTAATTTTGACTATCTGGAGTATTAAGAAAGTCAATATTTTATTTTTGACGTCAGAAGTGAAAGAAAATATTTTTTTATTTCTTTATGTGAACGCTAATTTTCTGGAGAATGGCCAATTTTTCAGTTTTACGCTGTTATCTAGTACATCCTTCCACAAAAAAATCTTTTTTTATATATATTTTGATTCTTTCACTTTTACTAAACTTAATATTCTCAATATTTTTGTTAACAGATATTGGTAGTGATTCAATGAATTCATATATTCGGAAAATATAAATTATTATTTAAATTTCTAGCTAGGTTCAGTTCAGCTATGAATAATACCACATAATATTAGCTGTAAACTGATTTCAGTGTTTAAATTTCTATAATTAAATATACCATTCGTACTTTGAAATCAATCTGTTTGATTTATATGCTGTTTTGAGCTCAAAGGGAACATACATGACTTTTTTTAATTTTATTTTTCTTCATGAAATGACGAATATATTTTCGATTATATTGAGTAGTTTTAGCGAATTATTTACTTCAAAATTCAATATATACACATGCATGGTCGTGTTTTTCTATTTGAATGGCACTTATCGTCAAAACATGCTAGGAATGAGAAATATATATAATTTATAAAAAATAACTAGAAAATATTTCTAAAAAAATACAGCTATGGATGTATTATTTATTTATAATGAAGGGAATATATAATAAATATTACACTTGCTGAGTTTCAAGCATAGGAAAAATTCGATCATTTTATCCTTCTCGATAGCCTTTAATTGTATTTAATAAAGCTTTTTAAAAAATAATACCTATTTAGAAACCTCTATATAACTGTAGAAACTCCTAAAAAAATAGTAAAACAAAATCAAAACGTATTTAGAATAATCTATAAACAGATTTTTATAATTATATTTGATAATTTCAATTCAAATAATTGGTTTTTTATAATTGCGAAAAAAAAATCAATTAAAATAAATTCATAATATGTCACAATCCTCAATATGAGTACACACATTACTGTGAGAAATTTCTTTACGTAAATATCCACCTTCTCTTGTTTCAAATCATTAAAACTGAATAAATATGATGTTACGAGACGATTACGCATGCTGTGTTTTTGGAATCAATCATATATTTGAATTATGGAGTCTCAGGAAATAATTAGAGCTCACTTGATATCATCATCCCCTAATCTCAAGAATAATAGACTCTGAATTGCAGTTATCATTGAATGGATTTCGAATTCAATGATTTTACCGTATAAAAATTGTTATTCTTGTGTCCAAAAGTTCCCATATTATGAATCGTGGGGGTATAATGGTGATTGAAATCAATTAAGTCTTTCAAATGAAGCTTGAAGACATCTCAATTTATTTTTTGCCAGCATTAAGTGATCTGCTGATGTCTCTAGAAGGTCCAATATATTGGCTGTAAGTGGCTTGAGAGTCATTTAATTGGTATTTATCATCTTTTGCAGTTATTTTATTGATTTAAATAGGGGGTTAGATTATCTATAGTCACTGAACTTAAAAACTAAGCTTCGAGAGCTTGTATTAAAATAAGTATTTGTAATTTTGATATATCTCTTAGATCCCTCAAATGATTACATACTTTACAGCAAAGATACCACCTAAACCCCATTGGACCTGGCAAATATCACTACTGTTCGGTTTATCACGGTATATATCAGCGGAATCTGTGGCAACTCGAATTGCACATTCATGATAGGAATTGGATGCCATTCAAGTAGAAGAAAATATAGCTCTTGCATAATTTGTGTTTAAAAGTGTATATTATTGTGCTCTGAACGCTCATAGATATCATAAAATCCTTTCATCGAATATTTAGGCAAATTTAATTGAGTGTTTCAGTCTTGAAATTCTATTCTTCGAGGCTGTGATTTAGACTGAGGAGCTCTAATACTGATAAAAGTATTCTTTTTTTATTATTTGCTGGAGTAACTAGTTTTTAAAGCTCGGTATGCTCGGTTTGATCTCATAAATTGACTTATTTGATAGATTTACGGCTATTTCATCTGTTAGAACCTTTCTGATATCCCGGATCAGCTTTCTTTTGTATTGAAAAATGCTGAATTGTGATTGATGAAAGGTTCTTAATGGGGGCTATAAATAATCTCTGATATATTTTCCTGACAAATATGATGTTTTTCAGTTTGAATCATACATATTTGAACATAGTGAGGCATCTCCCTACTTGAAATTCATTCTGAATCTCTGCTGAGACCACCTACCGCAACTACGACTCCTTCGGTGAAATTTTTACGGACTGTCGATGGTCTTGCTTCATAAGACGGCTCCATCAAAGGGAACTGCAGAGGTGATTCGACACCAGCAGAACAGCTGTTGTACGAATCTTTTGAGGTTTTATTTTATTTGCACTCCCGAAAGAAATAAATTCTGATACGCATTGTGGAAAGCTCATTGAATTTGAGGATTATCAACGCCTGTTGAACAATTTTTGGTTTTTTATCAGGCTATTACTGCGTCGGTTCTCTTAGAATCTCCAACTTCTTGTGCAGGTTATCCAACCTAACTTGAATTACTATTGAGGCTATTTTCGACAACAGCGCGGCAATAGTCTGGTAAATCAAAACTCGGGACCCTATGTGGTTTCAATTAAACGGCTATTTTGAGTCCCGTGTTGGTAATTATAGTCACTAGGCGTAGTAACTTGTTCCAGGGCTAGCTGAATATCATAAATAGTGGAGGCATATTTCTTATCTTCGGTTGAATCTGTACCTTTCAATTTCGGTGTGATGTGGTCGATTTAATTAGTATTTGTGCAATAATGAATTACGGAATTGCGTTCTACTTCGACTAATTGTGATAGGAAGAAGTCTTAAATTGATTGAAGAACTTCGGTAAGCTATGGATAGATAGAAAATTCTGTAACGGGTGTCCTTTTTGTAGCATATGAATCTTCTGGCTCATGTTTACGCGCATTTTCACGTAGTAGTCGTTTCAATATCTCAGAAAGTACTATTAGCATTTCTTGAAATGCTGGATTTTGTGATTCTACTGTCCGGCCCTCAGTATAGTAGTGTTAAGGAATACAACTATTATTATTAAGTATCGACACTTTAGCGATAAAAAGCTTTGCACTGGCAGAGTACCTTGGTGAAAGAAAAGATGATCAGGGTAACAAAATCGTGATGTTTAAATCCTATACCATAAAAATTTTTTTATACGTACGTTTAATTCCACCTATTTTATTGATTTGTAGTTTTCGGTATAGTATTATCCAATACGATGGTAATACTTAATATTCATCCTCTCTGAATTATAATTACAAGTAACCTTCTACCATAACGAATATTCGATAGTGTGGAATTGCACTAAACAACATATAAATAAATACTGGTATTATTTATTTTTGATTCGAGAAAATTTTGAGACAGTAACTTTTTGATGATTAATAAAAAATTTATATATCGAAGTTATTCCCAAGAGCTAAAAATCAAAAAGATTATAAAAAAATATTTAAAGATTAATTTTGGGTTCATATCCGCTTTTCACATATAATTAAATAAACAACCCAAGAAATATTAAAAATACGACATATTTTTTAATTAATTTAACAAACAGGCTAGCTTTATTATTATTATTTTTTTGCAAAGTCAATGTCAATAGTATATCAAAGTTTTTGGATTAACAAAAATAATTGATAATTTTTAATTAAAGTGTATGTTTATATGATAGCAACTACAACTAGACCTAATGTACAATTTAGAGTTGCTAAATAAATAATTGAAAATGTAAATTTTATAGTTACAGTTCATTCATTTTATTTTTTGATTTAAATAAAAGAAATAGTTTATAAGAGTACTGCTAGAAAAAGATCTAATGTGATTTATATTGGAATATGTAAGATATATCATCACCTGCACAGGATTTTAGTAGCATGTCGTGAGCTTTATTAATATCGGCTCTGGAAAAGTGGTCCCAAGATCCGGCGTCGCCATACTCCATTGGTTCAGGTGCTCTCATAAATTGTCTGCCGTTAACGCACCTTTTGCATTTATACGATTCGTGAGTTTCGCATTCTGTTAGCCCGCGTAGCTTAGATTTAAACAACTCTTTCATTTGCTCTCTAGAAAAATGCCTTTCGACAGATTCGCGTTCATCAACTACACAAGAAGAGATTGATAACTTGTGTGATTGCCTCTGGAAAATCTTTTCTTCGATTGAGCCAGTAGATATGAATCTATAAATGAAACAAGTTTTTTTCTGACCGTCGCGCCAAACACGCGCTAAGGCCTGTTGGTCAGAAGCAGGGTTCCAGTCAGGGTCAAATAATACAAGGCGATTAGCGCCAACCAAATTTATGCCACAACCACCAGCTTTACTACTTAGTAAGAATACCATATGGCCGCCATTAGGGTTATTGAACATATCTACAAGTTGCATTCTTTTTGGGATGGACAGGCTGCCATCAAGTCTTAAGTAGCCAAATCCACGTGTTTTGCACAATTCTTCAAACAAATCTAAAGTTTGAGTGTAATTTGATATTAAAACAATTTTATCTTTTTCAGGGCTTTTGCTTAGCTTGGTAAGCATTCGATCTAATAAAGACATTTTGCCGCTCCATTTAGAGTGGAATGGCGCACTTCTGCCACCGCCATAATCAGGAATGGTGGACCGCCTTTTATTGGTGTTTGTTTCGTTTTTGAGGCTAGCTTCATAATATTCATCTGGTATAACTTTTTCTGATTTTTCAATGTCTTGAGGCAGTTTTAGTAGTCCAGGGTGGTTGCAGAGCTTTTTCAAGATAGTGATTGCTTGTAGTGAGGTGTCACCACCTTGAGCACCGCCGCCTTTTTCATCATTTAAAATTTTTCTGACAGATTTTCCTTTGAGGTAAGTGTCATAAAGGTCGGTTTGTAGATCAGAAAGGGGGCAGAATATTACATGTTCGTATTTTATAGGGAGATATTTGGATAAAAGGTCGTTAGTTCTTCTGATAATAACTTTGTTAGCAATTGAGGCCAATTCAGTTAGCTTTTGATCGCTTATATTTTTTTCTTTGTCAGTAGCTTCAGAGTCACGACCTCTTAAAATAGGAATTTCAAAATTTCTTCTAAACTCGGAGGTTTCGCCTAGTAGGCCAGGGTTAGCAAAGTTTAGTAAGCTGAAGTATTCAGTTAAATCGTTTTGAACAGGAGTACCGGTAAGAATTACTCTTCTTTTGACAGGTAAAGACGTTAAAGCAATAAAAGTTTGTGAAGAGCCATTTTTGAGGCGATGTCCTTCATCAGCTAACAAAAGGCCATAGTTGCCTTTACTTAAAATAGGGGTGTACATTCTAAGAGTTTCATAAGAGATGATTAAGACGGGTTTCATGTTCATTCTACCTTTGCTGACAACAAAGTTTTTTAGTTCTTTTTCGACTTTATCTTTTGTTCCTTTGTTGTCACAGGCGTAAGGGGTTATGCGAATTGAGCCCAACCATTTTATAAGTTCGCTTTCCCAATTTTTAACTAAACTACTTGGGCATACAATGATGCATTTATCGATGGTAGGCTTACCAGGTTCATACGATTGCTTTATTAGGGTCCATAATAAGGTGATACATTGTAGAGTTTTTCCAAGACCCATTTCGTCAGCCATAATACATCCTTGGGCGCCTTCAACTTTTCTTCCAGTTACACAGTCGTATAAAAACTTGACACCTTCGATTTGATGCGGCCTAAGCTTTCTTCCTAAAAGTGGATCCACGACAACGGCGACTCTTTTCCTGTCAGCTTCTCCAGAGCTTTTATCTAAAATGCTAGCTAGAGTTTTTTTTTGGGGTTCTTGGTGATCTAGGCTTTCGAGGTATGCTTTGTCTTCTTCGGGGCGGTATAGAACTATGGCATCTTCGGCATCGGGGTCATGGCGAGGGCCAGTATTTTGTTGGATGACTCTTCTTATTCCAAGTTTTACACCACCACTTTTGTAAGTATTTTGAATTTGTTGGGATTGATCAGCTGGGTTTAAACTGTCAGGATTATTTTTGTCAGGGTTCATAACTCTCATAGGTGATCTAAAAGCAGAGAAAAGTTTTTTGGGTACACCTGCGGCGGGTATTGATTTCGTGATACTTAGTTCTGCAGAAGAAGCATCGTCTTTGTTTTCGGAATCATCGGTAACTTCGCTATCTTCGATTCTGGGTCTTTTAATCCCAAGGCACACAGGTTGTAATTTTTTGATTTGGGGAGGATATTTCAAAACAGGTTTACAGGATCTAGGTTTGAAAGTTTGAGCAGAATTAGAATTTTGAGCTTTAAGCATCATTGGTGATTTGAAAGGTTTGTTTGCGGGGATGGTTTTGAAAGGCAAAGAGCTCGAATCGGGCTGGCTGCCCTGAGTTTTCAGCATTATCCCGATAGATATTATTCAGAGTTATCGAAGAAGTGCAGTTTCAAGTGTTTGTATTAGCTGTGTCGAAAGTTGAAGCAAGAGAATAATGATAAGGATGTTTATATTAAAAGTGGAATTTGTTGAAATTAACTGGTATGAGGTAGTAAAAGTATGGTGAGAATACGGAATACACTTGATTGAAATATGGGGAAGGGAAGAATAGCAAAGGTATAGAAAGAGGGAATAATACAAGAGAGAGAAAGATATTATAGCATAGCTATTTGTATTATGCTTAGGTTTATATTTAAACCAAATTTTTTATTGCAGGCTAGAGTCGAGTTTTGATTTGCTTCCAATTCTATAGGGAACATGTCTAGCAAATCATAACTGGCCAATTAATGGTGTTTTTTATGAGGTAGGAGTATTAGACACTTTATTGCGATCATTTAAATGGTCTAAAAAGGGTTGTCTGCTGAAATGCTTGATTAAATGTCAAAATTTATACATGATTGGCCAATAAAAAAAAGTTACAGCGAATAAGCTGTAAGAAATTCTTGTCTTTATTCAGCTAGTAAAGTTAAATTTCAGAAATATAGCCTTTTTAATTAGGAGAGCGCCTAATAGGCTCCAAGACTGGTAATTAGTTTCGCAGCAGTTAGGCAGCAAAGAGGACTATAATATGCGGTGTACGAAAGAAAAAAGATTTCAAAATGAGATTCCTAATACAGATTAAATCCAAAATTCGCGCTTTCGATAGCGACTTTATTCTTACGCGCAAATTTTATTAAGAAGATTTCGCGCGCTAATTCTAATAGTACAGAGAGGGTTTGAGCCCTTATGTGCGCTTCTCAGATTCTTGTTTGAGTACCGATCCTTCTAGTATCTCGCCAGAAGTGGTTAAATCTACCATTTGCTGAAAAAGTTGCAGTAAACTCAGATATCCAATAGTAGCGGGCATACTCAGAGCTTCTTTCCGCAGCAGAAAATTAAGTTTGGACAACAGCCAATGAAATGCTTATATTTATGTAGTAGTTTGATCAAATTATCTCTGCAGGGAAAAAGCTGTCAAGTAATGAAAAAAAGTTCGGCCGACGATTATTCGCAGCTATTTGTGCATTATGCCCATAAGCCAAACAATCAAAAAAAAAAATTCTGGTAGAGAAAGGGGTTGCGCATTTAGTGTTCAGATTTAAAAGGAAATGTCACTTTTATACCGACTTTTAAGCTAAATTGAATCAATTGCAGGCTGAGAAATGAATTATTTTATACACATAAGCTAATACCAACAATATTCAAAAAATTCAACTTTAATATAAATACTAATTACATTTCCGCGGAACTATTATTATCACTATTATCACTATTATCACTATTATCACTATTATCACTATTATCACTATTATCACTATTATCACTATTATCACTATTATCACTATTATCACTATTATCACTATTATCACTATTATCACTATTATCACTATTATCACTATTATCACTATTATCACTATTATCACTATTATCACTATTATCACTATTATCACTATTATCACTATTATCACTATTATCACTATTATCACTATTATCACTATTATTATTGGCATAGTTACCAGGAAAAACATTAACAGTAATAATTATATTTTCTATAACTTTTTGTTATTTAGCTTTCGCATACAACAACTCTGAATTTTCTTCCACGGAATATACACAGAGCTGTGTAAAATAGCCCAGTACTGTATATAGGTACCATGTAAAGAATTTATATATATCTTATAGGTATTTATTCTGAATTTGCACTGATGCGTATTTAAAATCAACCCTGATAATGTCTAATAGCTAAATATGCTGGCACTTGCTATTTATTCTACACACTCAACAGAGCAAATAATAGAACAGATGAGTCAAATGTTCGTTTGTTTCTAGGAAATAGTCAGCATCTACAAATTTTGAAAAGTCTACCATTATGAATAATACATATGCAGTTTATTAACGGCGGAGGAATTTGGTCTGCATCAATAATGCAAGATTGTATTTAATATTTAAGCTTGTAGTAAATCAAGAAAAAGTGGGAATCCTGCGAATGTTTACTCGGGTGAAGGAGGATACAAAAGCCATACAAGTTACATAAGCACTATTATTTCTAGATCCGAGTACCTGTAAATATTTTGAGCTTTTTTCTTAGTCTTTTGGAACTCCTTAAATCCAAACTTACTATCAGTATTAAAGGAACGTTAGTGCTGAATGCCTCTATAAATTTTTCATGGCCATAAAACACACCCGGATTTATTTATGAAACGTGGAGGGGGGAAGGGTGGAAGGGTGGAATTTACGGATTTTGTACTGATGGGCTTTTAAAAAATTATTATTCAGCTGTCCGAATTTTCTGTTTTTTATTAGCAATACCACTACTTACATAAATAAAATCCCATCCACACAATGTTCTAATAATTAAGCTATAAAAGATATTTTTTTTGTCATTTATCTTTTACTACCTGCTTACCAACCCTATTCACCTTTTATAAAAGCTGTATTCCTCTCTTCTTTCATTTTTAAGTTTCCCCGTTTGGATATTGGTCGTATATTTTGTGTCTTTTTAATACTATTTAAATGCTATAATTCAATTCCTATTCATACCATTACGATTTAATATCATATAAAGTACTCTGTAACAAAATCAAGAAAAAATATATTTGAAAATGTCAAATCAGGCCGAAAATAACGATTCCCACCCCGATTCAAAAATCGAAAAGGATACTCTTAAAGATATGTCTAAAAATTTAGTATCAGATTCAACCCAAGAAAAGGCTCCTGCTAAAAAGGAAGTTGTCCACAATAGCAACGAGATTCTAATTTCAAAACTTATCAAGTTCTTCACCTCGCATGGTGGCTGCGACAATGCACTTATGCTCATCCAGTATTCCTCCAAAATACTAGTTTGGCTATTAATGCGTTCCCCAAAACGACACGGCGCTGCAAAGCGACTCGCTTCACTCTCTGCAATTCTGTCAGACTACCGTATTTGCGCCCGTGTCACTGACTTCTTCCCGCTATACATTTCGTCAATTCACACCATTGTCAAGCCACCTCCTAATAGGCTGCTCCAGCTAACAACAACAATACAGAGCATTTCCATGATGCTGTTCTACCCACTCGAGCGCACATACTGGCTAGCCATGCACGATATCATCCCCATGTCCCCTCAAACGATCGGAAAAGTCGCAATATCCTCCGTCCGTTTCTGGGCCATCTGGGTCCTTTTCAACTTCCTTAGACTCGGCATCAACTACCGAGACTTGATGGCCCGCCGCGTCCAAATATTAGCCTCGAAGTCTTCTTCCGCTGAGACTATGCAGAAAGAGCTCGAAGAAGTCAACTCTCAAGTGACTACTTGGAAACGCAGCATGGTCAACAACCTCGCTTACTTCCCATTAACTTTACACTGGAGTTTCCCAAACACTATTGTCACTGACGTTATGGTCGGTATCCTCGGAACCATCGCCGGTGTCTCCTCCGCCATGAACAGATGGAACAGCTAATTTCCTCATAAAAAATAAAATTATCACTTCGCTTACCCTCCTCCCCATTTTTTAATTTCTGTTTCAATATATACTATTTATCTGCTCTGTCTCCTCATTTATTTTTTTTTTTATAATAAAACTAAATCGCATAATTATTGCACTTTACCCATCTTTTATCTATCCTTTTGTCCCTATTAGAATAAATGAATTATACGAACTCATTTTTCTTAAGAATTTAATCCTATATCTATAAAACACTCACTGTCATTTTTACCTCCTCTGGCTCCATTAAAAATTAAAAATTGCTGATTTAACTTTTCTCGATGTAATTTACATTTTATTTTATGGAAAATACGCATTTTTTTTATATTTTTCTTGATTCGTTTATAATTAATTTATTACAAACTATTATTCATAATTTTAATTAATAAATAAAAAAAAAATTAAATGAAGGTCAGCCAAAATTCATTATACATTCAAGTCCTGCTTTAAATAGAAATAAAATAATTTATAAATGGAGCCCGGCAGGTACTGATTTATTTAAAATCTACTCACTAACTAAAAATATATAAAGACCTATTGTACATGTTATAACTGATTCACCCCATACCTAAATTGAAGTTTTAGCGACGATTCTTTGTCTAGTTTATCTGAATTCGACACCGAAGACGAAGAGGTCGATATTGATAGCCCGTTCTCAATACAGAGCTCAGAAAGCGAACAAAATGTAATCTCCGCTCAACAAAACGTCTCGAGTTTTTTGCAAAGCAGTTCCTCTATCCTAGATTCTCAAACTATATGCCAAAAATGTAACAATATAATAAATGTGTCTCAGCTAAAGTTTGAGAAATTGATAACTAATGATCAAATTTGCGAACTGTGCAAAAACTTGCCTAGTAAATTAGAGAAACCAAAGGGTAAACGCATCTATTCCTCGTCGGACGAGTCTTCTATATCTTCGGATGAAGAACAGATGCAACAAAATAAGCCTATTCAAGAATCAGATAATTCATCTAGTTCGACAAAGAATGAAGATTTAGATATTGCATGTCCCAAAAAACCCATTATTTTACTAAAAAGCAAAAAACCTAAAAGCTCGAAAAAAACGTTTGTGTACCATTCTTCTGATGATACGGATGCCGTTGATCTTGCTTTTGCTGATTCTGGATCTAGCGATTTCGAAGCTACGCTTGATGTCTCTGATTACGAATCTGATTGGGACAGTGGCAAGGGTAAAAAGGCATCGAACCAGAATAAAAACTCCAAGACTAATCGAAAAACTAGGAGAAGCATACCAGCAAAATCCAAAGGTAGCAGATCTCTGAATAAAAAGCAGGATCAACATCAACAGCCAAACAGGCACGCTAATGCCGAAAAGCCTACAATACTTAAAATCAAGGCCTTAACTAGCGTTAAGCCTCATCAAAGTGATTCATCCGCCTCTGTAATATCCGAAAAGGGTACAAGTAAACCAGAGAGCAATTCAATACATGATGCAGAGTACGATGATACAAGAGATACTGAGAAATCAGAACTCGATCTTAGCGAAAATCTGGGCAAAAACGCTCAATCTAAAGGAAAAACTCCAAACCTAAACTCAGGCACCTCTGATTCCCAAAACTCTAGTTCTACCATACACCTCGTAAAAAAGCCGCAAACTGTACAACAGCACAAGCCCACAATTACCCCGAATAAAATATCGCTTGATAAATCACCCAGCTTTTCAACCCAAAAATCGTTCAAGCCGCCAAAACTAGTGAAAAATGTTTCGCTCACATCACCAAAAGTGTTCAAATGCCCCAGTTTTTCGTCCGCCGAGCAAGCAAACTGCCCAAAACAGGCGCTGTCATCGCAGATACTGCCATCTAGCCCACCGCATACAAGCGTCAAACACTGCAACTCAACCGTCCTTCCCGCAAAGAGCCCGCCACCCCTGCTAAAAAAGACTAGCTTACTGTCATCGCCAAGCACCACGCCAAGCTCCAAACTTGCTGGATTTTCAAGACCCCCTACTATTAATAACAACCCAATATCAACCACTACCTCTACCGGCATTCGACGCGTTGGGCTTAGCAGAAAATTCGCCTCCTCGAAAATTAAAAGCTCCTCTTTGCATCCATACCTCAAACAATAGACTGACTAATCGTGTAATATAACCACCCAATCAACCATAATCTTACTGTACTTTTTTTTACTATTTTTTTTTTTTTTAGTAGCTAGATAATTTAACCATTTCCGGGACCAACACGCTTATACTAATTTAATAATCATAACTCGATAACCCTTTTGCGAACCATTTTTTATTGGGTGCTTTGATGATGATATCCAATAGTATGTTATGAATTTATATTGATTTATCAGATTGTCATTTGGTTGGATAGTTTTGGTAGTATAAAAAAAGCTAACTTTCCCTGAAAGTGCGAAGTGATAAAATCAAAGCTCTCTACTTTAATTTGCCCCACAAATGGATCTTAGTTATGAAATGATGAAGTCAAATTTTTTGCTCTTGAAAATTCCATGTCTTTATGTATCTAAATGGCCAAAGTTAAAAATTTATTTAGAGGCGTAGAGCTTAACAAACCAATTGCTCGTGGGGAATACTGGAAAATCCCTCGACTCGAGTAAATGTATCAGTAGAAACACCCCCGCATCCTCGCGCCCTCCCCTCCTCCCCCGATAGCATATCCTAAAAGACCTTAAGTCTATCTAATACAACACATTAGTAAGAGATGTTGAAGCTACTTTATTCGCGTTTTCTTGTACTCTTTCGAGATGATAAATCGATGGAATAAAGCTATATGCAAGCCAATGGGGGTTTAGTCGCTAGAAATAACAAAAAAAAATCGTGCAATCAATATTAAAAAAATTTCGCGATTATTGCACAAAAAAAAAAAAAGAAAAGGGGTTAGAGTGAAGAGATTCAGGCTATAAGTTACAGCCATTTATGAGCCAGCGGGCAGCAAGAAGGGGAGGGGGAGACGAGGAGAGGGTGTGTTTTTTTTATATTATTTTTGCAACAGCAGCAGGTATATTACACCCAGAATATTAATTATAGCTCCATTCGGGAATGAATATTGATAGATAAGTACTATATTCGTGTTAGTAAATCCGCGTATAAGCCAACTTGAGTGTAGACGGGTCAACTTGCCTCATTGTTTTACAAAAAATAATAAAAGATGGTGCCGCGAAGAGCTAAAGGCTTGCTTATATTTAGTTATTGGGTCGTTGAAATTTGTGTTATATCCGAAACTTTATTATCTACTAATTTCTTTTACTTTTTATTTCAAAAATTGTGGGTTACGTTGCACAATTCAATTTAGACTTGTTCGCGATGAGCTTTTAGTTTATCATGTAGGCCCATCTCGGCCGCTTAAAATAAAGTTTTTTTTAATTTTTCATTGTTTAATTTCAAATCAAATATAATTAATATGCGTTTTTTTTTCCAGTTATGTTAGATAGATAGATGAAGGGCGCATAGAAATGTGTTATTGGCTAATCCGTCTTCTCCGCATAAAAAAGTGTTTAGTAATAAAAAAAATTTAAATAGAGGTTTTCGCTTACAAATAAATGTAATTTATTAACACCATAGATGAAAAATGTATATATTTTTTATTTAGTTTGTACAACACTTTTTGTTTACTTATAATTAAATTATACCGCCCAAAACCGATTTTTTTCCCATATACAAATTAAAAACAAAGCAAGAGCGAAAATAAATAAAAAAACGACTCCAAACTTATCCGAATCACCCTAATAAACTAAAATATCAGCCTTTAATCTCTAAAAAAAAAAAAAAATAATAATAGAAAAAATACTTCGAACCGGCATTAAAAATAAAATAAATTATGATCGTTAAAGCAAAAAGCCTAAAAGCTGTTTTATCCCAAACCCTGACTGGCGACGTTATCCTTTGCGCGTAAGTTAACAGAACATTCACTTTTATCAAATTACCAAACTAATCCATTTCTTTCGAAAACATTGCTTCATTTATACAGTCTTTTCAGCCACGATGGTGTTTTATTGTCTGAAGCTCATGTTCCCGATTTTTCTCTCGAACTCGATTCTGCCCCTGAAATCGGCTCTTTAGAAGCTTTAACGCCGAAACTAGAGAACAGAGCTATCGAATCTTCGTCTCAGGCCGGTGATGTCATCGGAAATATAAAGAGTTCGCCGTTAACGAATTACAACTCTATCAACGACAATGGCTCTCCTATCAATCTAAGATCTGTAGACTACAGCAGAACTCATGGTATAAGCCCTTCTAAATCAATCAGGGATGGAAGCATAGGTAATCTTTTTTTACATATTGAAATATGTCTTTAGCTCAAACAATCACGCTCTCCGATTTCTACGAGTAGACTTTAAAAAATCCTCTCACAAGATAGAATTTTTAAACAGTTCATATATACGTTGAAAAATTCGTCTTATTTAATATATCTCTATAAATGGTATTATCACTGCCTTTTATTTCTGGCAAAAAACAATTGATGAAGCTTATCAACTATAACTAAATCTTAATATTTAGCTCAATCGTATCGTATTGTATAGCGTACTTTATATAGTTCATACTATCTGTATATATAATCAATTCTCTTTTTGACTGTCCGATTTTTATTTTATTTTTATTGTAGAGGGCTTTGACGAAAATGACCTGGTTATATCTATCGGCGAATCTATAAAGAGCTATTTGGCTGTGATAGCAACTTTATGGAACCGATACGAACGTTTAAATAGCTTCGTTGGCGCTTATATCGACGGCGAAGAAAATTCTTCAGGCCCTCAATACGAAAATGACCTAAACACGTTGACCATAGAGTCTAAGGTACACTCATCTACGATTTTCTCTCTTTATTATTTTTTTTATAAAATTATCAGCATCTATTTAAAAGTTCATATGGTGTTCACAATTATCTCTATTAATTTCATCAACGCATCAACCCCATACATCTTTTTTTTTTTAAAAAATTTATAATATTAATAATTTTACTACTGCACTGCTATTTATACATACATCTAGTTTTCATTAACCAATCAAACAAAACTCTTTTTTATATTTACTTAGACTCAAAAAGCTATAATCATGGCATTTCATAAATATCGATTAATGTTGCTCGGCAAGTCAGCTATGCCTCTAGGACTACTAAAAGCAAAAGTACTTTTTTTTTATCTTATTGAAAAGTTTGATAATAATTTTTTTTTTTACCTTAATGAAAAGCTTGATAATAATTTTTTTTTTTTTTTTTTTGGTTTCATTGTTTTAGGCACAAGCTCTAAAGATACATTTGGAAAAATCGCTATATACACCATAGCCTTGAGGAAAAAAATAAAAATCAAAATCAAAATCAAAAAAACTAAAGAAAAAAGTCAAATATACTAGTTAACGAAAATATTACCAACCTTGTCGGATTTTAATGCCAATATTTTTTTTTATGCACAAATAATTTTTATACCTTTTGTTTTCAATATTAATCACGTTAGTTTCAATTATACCACATCTTTACATGTCTAAAATTATTATTGTCTATACTTCTTATTTATAATACATATAAATTTATAACCAAAATTACATCTTTGTAATGCTGGAATTTAATGAAAAAACTGCAATACTACATTCAGTTATTTATTTTTTAAGAAAAAAAAAAGCCATGGTTGATAACTGCCTAACTATTTGTTATTTCTCACCATTCTGGTACAATTTACTCGTTAATACACACAAAAAAAAAACGGAGATGCAATAATAGATTATATCGAAAAAGAAAGGAGTACAATTTACATAAAAAAACAATACAAAAAAGCAAAAAAAAAAAAAAAATTACGGGATAAGATTTTATTTAAAAGTATAAGGGTGAGGGTGGCGCTATCAAAAGATGGAAACGCCGGGGATTGTTGCGGAGTTGCCAAGGTATTGCCAGAAGCCTTTGAATCCGGTTACGTATTCCAAGAAGAGGGTGAGTTGTTTGGCGACTTCGGCGACGGACCAGAGGCCGATTTGTTTGAGGCGGCGTGTGCGTTCGTTCTGGTCAACGACCATTTTGGCGAAAGCTTCACCGATGCCGTCGCTGACAAGGTAGACCAGGTCGGAGTCGTGGGCGTTCCACGCGCCGTCGAAATTCTCAATGTCCATGCGCAGCTGGCACCTGATGGGCAAGTGGACGCGGTGGCTGTTCATGTACGCTAGAATGGGGCGGATTAGCAGCGTGCTGTTCAAGTAGCTCAAGTGTGGAGTCGTTAGGGGAACATTGGCGCGGATGTTGTTGAAGCCGAACTGCAGATCGATGAAGACGAACCTTGAATTCTTCTCATTGCTCGTGGCAGCAGGTAGCGGTATATCGGCACTGCTGTACTCACTCTTCCTCGGATACGAAAATTCCAGGTTGGGATCGTTGCCGAAATTGGGTGTTGGTTCTGCAGTTGTTTCGTTGTTCTGCTTATCAGATTTACTCGATTGGCTACTCGATACTGGACCGAGATTTTCGTTGCTGTCTTGGGCTGGCTGTTTGTCGGCACTATCGCTATTTGAAGATTGCTCCCAATCCTTTGTTCTTTTTCGCTGAAGATCTAGTCTACGGTTCGCTTCGCTTTCGAACTTCTTTTCAACCCTATTTTTCAAAAACCCTGCGGTTTTTGATTCTAATGCGCCAGAGTTGTGAAGAATGCGGACTAGCAAGCTGTCAGAAAATTCGGGGTCTAGCCAATCGTTTGAGCTGGGGAGGATGACGACATCGATGGACGTGGCCAAGTCAGTGATGATTTTATGAAATATTTCGGTTGGGTTGTAACCTATGCAGTTCGGATTTGGGAGTAGTATAGTTGCGTTAATGTCAACATTTCCGGAATTTATCCAACCGACAGGGCCTTCAACACCATGGTTTAGGTGGGCTATTGCCAAATTGTCGACTTTAATTTCTGTGGTGTTGTGAGTGGTGCAAAGTTTTTTTTTAAGTTGGTTAATAGTAGATTTAGTTTCAGCACGGCTTTGAACCGACTGATCAAAGCTGTTTTGAGGATCGGGATGGGTGTTAGGGTCGAAAAAGCTAGAATTATGCAGCGTGCTGGAATAAATTTGATTATATTTATTTAATGGTATGTCATTTGATTGTGGGCTGGTTTGCCTTAGCTGTCTAATGCTGAACAAACTGGTATCGTAGATACCTACAATGGAGTTTGCGTTTAATATGTCGTAAAAGAACCATTGCTGTCTGAGCTTATCTAAGGAGGCGTTGTAAATAGAGATATTTATTGGGCGGACATCGGGGTTTAAGAGGGTTATTGAAATATCTTCAACCTCAACGGAATCGAAATCAAAGTAGCCAGGCCGGTGGAGGATTCTGTCATTTTCGGGAATGTACGGTACAGAGTAGTCGTAAACAACGTGTCTTCTATCGACAAACCCGCGAATTCCGCTGAACTTGCAGTTGCTGACGATACCCTTACCATCGATCCATCTAACGAGTGACAGGTCAACGTCAACTTCGTCTACTTTAAGTTTGTAGTAGGTAAAGTTCAAGTCAGGGACAATCTCGCTGTTTGAAGGGTTGATAATGGCGTGCTGGGGGCCGCATTCGATGTTGATATTTTTCAAGGTAATTTTTCCGTTTTTCCATTTTGGAAAGATGGTGCTGTCGATGGCGATTGAGATTCCGATAGCTTTAGACAAGTACCTGCTAACAACGACGGAAACGGCGGACTGGAGGTTGAGCTGGTTAAGGATGAAGAGGACTACAGAAACGAACGTTGTTGTTCCAATGATTATCCACATGATGTTAGATAGGATGATCCAAGAACCAAGCGCCAACCGATCATCAAGAGTCCATGGCCGGTCTGTGGATGTTCCTTTGAGAACAAACTGAACGTGGACGAGGAATCGTTTCAGCTTGTTATCGTGCTGCGAAAGAATGGTTGATTTGACTAGTTTGTTTTGCATTTTATCGTGGCTTTTGTGTTTCCTGGATAAATTGCCTATTGACGATGAAATTTCGGCGTATGGATCGTGACTTTGTTTAGATATTGGTTTGAGCTCATACTTGATAACACTGTTTGACTGGTTTTTAGAAAGCGACGAATAATTGCGAAATTTGTTTAGAGGTGCAACGTGCGAAATATGAGTATTAAAAGTGTTTGGGAAAGATGATTTGTTTAGAGAGCTGGAAAACATGAACGGGATTAGGTATTGATCATGCCTGTAGCTAGCAGCTGTAAATTTAGCGATTTGATCATGGTTGGGATTTATTTCGTTTCCTATGAATAGGAACAATAAGCTTGGCAATCCGTATTGATGGTAAAAGTTTTTATTGCTTGAATTTTGAGAGAATGGATTGCTACTATGGATGTAATCGAATTTTCTTCGTTTTGCCGCATAAGTGCTAAAAGGGTGTAAAAAATTATGGCGAAAATTGTCGGTTAAGAACTTGATTTTGGGCGCTCCAAAAGAAAAATCAATTAGAGTGTCGGAGTTAAAAGATGGGAGATGGAAATTAGTTGGCTTTTTGATGTTTGTGTCTAAATTATTTGAATTGGTATTGATTGGATGTGTATGGTTATTGATCAGCTTTGATCGGAATGGATATTTGAAGATTTTGTAGAAACGGCTTGGGGGTTTGAAATTTTTTGGCTTCGTAAAAGAATTTAGGAATATTTTGTTTATTTTAGCCTTGTCCAGGGACGGGAATAAAGATCCAACAGATTTTAATCTGTTGGTAAAATTAAAGGACATGGCTTGCTTTGATTTGGGGGGGGGGGGGGGG